>DWLO01000260.1:0-23058 GCA_018245335.1 Dalla quadristriga
CAAATTATATTGATCTTTTCTTACCGAAGATAGGTGATATGTAACCTTTTTTTGATCCAGATTACCTACTGGCTGGTTTAAAAAAATCCTTTTAGATAATTTTTTTCATAACATTAAAAGGGAATGCAAGCGTCTGCAAGACTTCAGCCGTTGTAAACCGCCCGTGGGATATGTTTAAGGCTAAACAACTCAGTTGGTGTTGATGTTAGCCCCAAACCGTGCGAAATTGTCTGCATGAGTACGGCCTACGAGCTCGACTCTCAATCAGGTGCCTACCTATACGTCACGGGAATCGCGCTCGTAGAAATGAATGGTAGATTGATTCAAAAAACGTTACCTGCCTAGCACGTGCGATCTCTTTACCAGCGAGAAAATATTTTTTATCGAGTACCACTCAGTGTCACTGTTGGCGGTTATTAAAAGTCTTAAGAATTGTAATTGTGTGGGTAAGTGTATTTGTATCTAGCCCATTTTTATGTAACGCAATGTATGAGCGTACCATATCTACCTTTTTGTTTTCATCTATGACTTACTCGTAGGTACGCTATTGCCTCGTGGCATTCTCGACTCGCGTTCGACTTTCTATCTAAAGTTATCTGGCATTTCACAACTCCTCTATGAGGTAATTTAGTAATTTACCTCTAATTCTTGCTCTGACAATTTTATGATATTCACAGAACAACATTTTGTTACAGTTTCAAATCTAGGCCTTATGTAATATTTGTGACCTTTTACAGCCTTCTTATTGACTCGCCAGAAATAAGTACCAATACTAAATCGCGAATTAGAAAAAGATAAGACGGTTGAGACAGGTATCTCCTCAAATGCCTACTGACTTATCCTTAACTGGCACCGTTGAGGGTTTAGTACCGTGCAGGTAGTTTCTTTTTTAGGTTTAGTTTATTTTGAAATTCCGTCAACTACTAAATAAATCTTAAAGGTAAAGGTGGTATTCCAAAAATGAATCTTTGATACTTTCTGATAATACAATTGGATGAACACAGTAGGCATTCTGAAACGATTTCGACCGTTATACCTAGCGTATTATTTTCATTTTACTCTTTATTGTACACCATAAAAAATTACAATGGATTACACAAAAAATTCTTAAATTCTAAGGTACGGTACAAGGGCAGTCTTATTGCTAAGCAGCGATTTCTTCCAGACAACCACACATTAATAAATGTAAGATTGGAAGTATTAGAATATTCGTTTAAATTAAGTTTCTTGGTTATTACCATATCCTTGAATATCCTCAACATTAATGATATTAATGTTGTTGCAGAATTAAATATTATAAGTATGATATTGGAGTTATCCTTGACATTTTTATTGAATTACTGATTATTTAGCAAAATTCCCTTTAAAACAATAGTTACAAATTATACATTTAGTATTCTAAACGGTAGGTCACGTTTTACCGTTTTTCATAGCTGTATTTAGACTAATCTTTTCCCGGGACTCCGCCCGTGTATAATTAGTTTTTTCATACAGACCCTATGCAACCTATGTAGCATATGTCCCTTTCCAGGAAATCGTTCTATAATAGGAATGTGTTTAGTAGATTTTGCGTGATTGCATAACAAACATACATCTAACCCTTCTCACACTTTCGGAATTTTTTATGCGAAATATTGAAGGGTTCATTAAGACAAGAAAAAATAATATATTTCTTTGACTCTACATATTCTGCAATTCTCAATAAATTCTGGTTTATTTCCAATAGTACGAAAAACATCATACTTATGCGGTATGCGTATAGCTTTACATAGTTACCAAGCCCAGGATAGCTGTTGCCTATACAAAAATAGATCGTAAGCTTTAACCGAGGTCTGCCATAGTAGAAATGTAGTACAGTTGTTGTACTTGACAAGTTTGTTCACAAAAGCTTAACTGCTCTATAGTCCACAGAACGAGTTGCGATCGTATAAAACTTGTAATGAAAGTAACTTAAGCGAATAATATTTTTGTTTAATGAGACAGCGCGCGGGGACCATATTTACGACCGGTCGTATTCAGTTCTTACACTTCTTACGTCGCGTCGACCTGGTATTGAGAGCACTCGCGGCGCGCGTTGAAGTCTAACTCTGCGGACATTAACGCGCTTGCAAATAATACGCACCCATTAGCAGCCGACTGTAGGGCACAGGCCTCTCTTCCGACAACAGAAATCCTGGAGCGTACTCCACCACGCTGCTACACTGAGAGGTGGAGGGGTTAATTGCCACTCTGAGTCTTGGAACTACTCATATAACAATAACTGCCACCTAATTATACCATCCTTACGTCTAATACGTGGATACATAAAATTGTGCAACTAGCGGCTACACACCCAACTCCCGAACGCACCCGACGTTGCTTAATTTTGTCGTTAAGTGTTGGTGGACGCAAGCGGAGGAGCTATATACATTTTCTTATTGTTAATACCGTATTTTAACATACTGAATAGGTTTAATATCAGGTTACAAAATATTTGAAAGGGCCTACAACGATTACAGCCGTTTATTTCGATGTTAGATCCGTGTACCTAGATTTAATATACTGCGATAAATCTACCGGAGGCTACATGAGATTATATATCACCTAAGTGCAAATATTATTGCGATTGTTGGCGTAATGGCGATATTGAGGTTCTCTGTTATCTCGTTCCTCCTATTCGCGATAACGTTACTAAGCCGCGGTAATGTATTACGTAGCCAAGCACGAGTGTGAGTCCACACTGGTACTCGTGAAAGACAAGCAAGTAGGTACTTACCTATCTTCTGATAGCAAGGTAATATACTCATATTACATGCATTGAAATTAGCCTAGTCGCAAACTTGTTGAGCGAGTCATTAATTAAATAATATATCAAGATAGTGTGTCAAAGTGTGCTATAATTAGAGGTAACGGAGATAGGCGATAAAATTATACGTACTCACTTAACATAATTTTATGGAATAACGTAATCATCACGAAACTTATTAGTTATGTAAATATTTAATGGTTACATAAAACATCTAAAGCAGTGTCTATAGTTTTGTAAAATTTAAATAATTGATGTGTCAAGCGTACTTTTACATTACCTATAATTTCAACAGTTCCAATTAAGGTTAAAGGGTGTTCAACGTCGAAGCTCTTTCAATATACTTACAACATTGAAATATAAACAAAAGATTTGGCACATTTAAATAATGTGATAAGTGGTGTACGTAATTTAACATGTTACATGAAAACATGTTCCAGGTTTGTCCGAGCAATTACTGACCTATTTCGTACAGATGACCGAGAGGAGAGGGTGAAGTTCCTCTGGGGGAGGCGCGGCGCGGGCGCAGGGGCGGGAGCAGGCGCGGGAGGCGCGAGAGGCGAGGTGCGCGGCAGGCGGGGGCCGGCAGCCGCCGCGCCCGCCGCCAGGAACACCAACATCCACCACCGGGACATCACAGGAGCGCCGATGCACAGGGCGCACGAAACGCGCGAGACCAACATACAGTCACGCTACCGAGTGCCGAGTCGCGGCGTGCTATGCTCCCTCAGCGACGTTCACTTTTGTTGTGGCCCGTGGTAGTGGCACCGGTCGCTGCCCCACTCCGATGAAAGTAAGGGCTTTCACTGCAACGGCCGCCCACCGCCTCGCACGCGGACTTGCAACCGATCCTGGTCTTCGTTGCGTCCTTTTAGACAATTTTCTGTGATATTTTTTTATGGCGATGACAATACCTACTGGACTGTTTACCACTCGGACGCAGAATCGTTAGTGGTGGTTTAAGGCCATGTTATAAAAACTTTATTCAAATAATATTTTTGTTATTTTCTACCGAGCAACCGGCTAATTTATGGTGCTCATTTACATAATAGTCTAAGCTCCCATCATATGAATCTTCTTTCATATTTTATGCTTCTTATATACAAACTTGATATCTTAACTCTTTACGTCAGTTATCTCACTGTTATTCATTGCATGAGACAAATGAAAAAGATTGCCTCTTCGTAATCAATCCTCGGCCTACTACTGTGCACTGTGTTTATATAATGGAAGTATGCACTAATTGATGCACGCAATTAGTCCACACTTTAGCCCTTCTAATTCTGATGATATAGAAAAGTTAAAGTCATAGTCGACCACAGTATCATGTGGATTATTTTCACACGCCGTAATACACATTTAATGAAAAACCCTCTGCATGCAGGTTTCTCTTCGCAATGTTCTCCTTCACGTAAAGCAAGTGATACTTACGTACAAAGCCCACAATCGTAAGTTTAAAAAGTTGGAGATGTAATTATTAATCATCCGTTTCCTTCATTGTATTTTTAGAAAATAATCATGAATTAAATAATCTTGTCGTAGGATCTCGTAGTACGTATACTGCTACCTCATAAAGACGTACCTAGGTATGTACAGCAACACGCCCGGCAATATGTACAATCCAATCTCAATCTCGGTGCATATTGGTATATCTACACGATCATGTTATATAATGCGATACAAGCTTCATTTACATGGTTCCATTTTCTGGCCTGTTGCATACAATAAAATTGAATTAATAATACCTACTATTGATACGTGAACCGTGATAGCAACTTGCCATTTACCATGCTATGCATAGGTACTGCTATTCTGAGTCACGAAATCTCCATAAATCTTACAAGTAGGTAAAAAAAAATGATTAATTGCTGCCTGAATGGTGATTGAGATCGTCTTTAGGAAACCTGCCTGTGAATGATGAAGCTAACCTCAAGGTGTGTGAACTTGACCAGATTTTGGACCGCGGCCTCATTCTGAAAAGAGCCCTTGTTTTTTATTATTTTTATTTTATTATCTCTGAATAAGTAACTTATACTTTGACTAGCTGTTGCCCGCGATTCGTGCACGGTATGTTCATAAGGTTTTCGGTATATTAAAAATATTATCGGAAATTATGCATCACAACTGTACACAGCGCATTCATTAATTGCCCCCCCCCAGTACTCATAACATAATTTTTGGTTGAAAAATACATACGGTGAACTGAACTGGCAATAATTTAGTTTTATTCCCTCTCACTGCCCTACCCTTATAAAATAAAAAATAAAAAATATAAATAATTAGTTATAATTTTTTTTTAATCATAAACGCCGTTTTAAAAATGTCCATACAAATTGATCCTACATCCCCAAGGAACCTTTTTGTTTCCCAGGTTTACAATAGGCTAAATGTTAATCCAGAGTATAAGTTATTAATTACTAAACAAAGTAACATAAATATCCGTGTGATTGTTTAAGCGTGATGCGCATACAAAGGGACAGACAGACAGACAAAAAACAAAATGTTTCGTTCTCAGGATCGATAAAGAAAGCTCCCTGCATTAAAATTCTCATATTATATTCAATGTACAGTTTTGGAAAGTTACAGCAGGAATATTATAGGAGATAGATAGAAAGGGTCATAAATTGTCTATTCAGCTATTATTAACATGCAAATATTTAAGATTATAACCAGGTAGGTATAAAATGCAGTTGCTTAAGACCTTCATAATTTTTTTTTTAAATCAATTTTATAATCTTACACAGGTAAATTAGAGATCAGGCCTCAGCTTGATCTGGAAATTTTGATTCCAATCTCAATTCGAAAATATTAATAATTGGGATTACGAATGTTTACTAACAGAATTAACTAGGTAACAGTCCCACACTCATACTACATACAAATACGAAACTACTACTAACAGTCCCTCGCTGTCCTATTCGAAGTTTGTCACAGATTACAGATGTCTATGGGCGGGAGCTGCTGCTGGTTGATGGGACTAAACGCCCATACCTGTCGTATAAAAAAAACATGTAAAACATTACTATGTTGGTTCTATATTCAAGCGGCGAAAGCGCTTGATATAATTTACATAAAAATCCATAGAATTCCAAAATACAGCGCCCAGGGCGCTCATCGGGCGCACACCCCAGATGCTTGTTATAACTACAGTTCCCTTCATTATTTAAGTAAGTACCTTTTTATGGACCTTTCTTGAGAATGGGAGACAACGCGTGAACGCAACAGCACTGCCACCTAAGCAAGTATGACTCGTGGCGCCGCCGCTGGTGAACAGGACCTATGTGATTAAGAGGTATGTGAGGTATGTGAGTAAGTATGTATGGTATGTACCTATCTAAAATTATGTGTGGATTTTGTAACATCGAGACGCTTTTGGCAGCCAATCAAATGTCGAACAATATTCTGATCCATAACAGCATCAATAGATAACAGCAACACCGCATCGATTTAACAATCTCAATTTATTACCTAGTAGTACTTACTTCATCAAAACCTGGCCAGTAAAAATGTGTGCAATCATAAATTTGATCTAAATACTAACAGAGGCTTACCAATGCGAAGGGGCGAATTAAGCATTAGCGACCGTACGCGAATGTGATTTCGACACGATATAATATCGCGCGATAGTTACCTGCCCGACCAATTTAACCATCAAAAGCAAATAAGTATATTTACGACATTGCATACATTGAATTGCTTTTAAGTACCTAATCATTTTACGATAAGCTGTTTCTAGAATAAGAATCAGTTATTTATATACGTAGACCTAATATTGTGGTGCATTTCAAATTTTCAATCCTAAGCGTACAATGACTGCAAACCAGAGTAGGTCCATAGATTAAATAGAGTATCCGAAAGAGACAACCGCGAGTAAAAGAGTATGTAGCGGCAGAACTAACGTGCGGTTCGCAATTTTAAATTTCTATTTTACACATTTAAAAGTTACATTTTAAGTTTGTTTGGATCGTATTTTTCATAAAATTGTGCATATTTCTCACTATTTTGGTGTAGATGGAATGAATCTTTCAAGTTGTTCTCTACAAATAGAACTACTTGCAATGCCCCAAGGATTTATGTATGTTGCTATTAAACAATTTCCCAAAGGACCAATGACGTTTCTAACAAATGAACATCGGGCAGCGAACGGAAATGCAAAATTCACGAAACAAAACAAGTGTACTGCGTTAACCTACGATTATACCTAGTTTGGCCAGAATTTCTGGTACAAATGAAAATGCATTTATTTTTTTATGGAGAAATTTAATCTTAATAAAAATTATATGTACTTAGTTCATATATATTGAAATCTCCGCAATAGTTAAAAAACAATTCTAATTAAATTAACCTTAAACTTTGATAAAGGCCTTTAATCTGTCTGGCCACGAATTTATGGATTTACCATCTGTTTCCATTTAGCCACTGCTTGCCCTAGAAAGTTATTTGACTTAATGTCGGCGTGTCGTTTAGCGCAGGTATGTCCTCTTAAACTGAGCATAACTTGTAGTCTAAGGGTTTAATATCAAGGCTTGACGAGGCTCAATCTTCAGCTCTTACATAGTCCAGAACGTTGGCTTCGAGACAGGCTTGGGTAGTTCTGTGCCTTATGACCACGTGCAGTCTTGTTAAAAAGTCTAAAGTTATATTTTTAAAAAGTGTACCTCTGAGGGGTTTTACAGTAGGATCTAAGGGCTAGTCCGCGATGTAGTCGACCACCAGATCGGGAACGTCTACGGCAGCAGTTAGCTCTGTCGTCGACACGCTGTTATAGTTTTTAAGCCTATTAAGTCCAGACGAGATTCAGGAAGTGGAAAAAAGAAACAATTTAATTGGGGAATATAATCAATAATTACTTTATTGAACAGCGTTTACAGTGCAATATAGAATATAAATCATAAACAAGCCTCACTTGACATTTTTATATCATTCAAGTTACTATCAAAAAGTGGAATGGAGAAGTATCTTCCTATATCCTAGTATTTGGCATGAAATCAGACGCGCAAGGGCATGGAGTTTCTCTCAGATATGGTTTTCCGGACGGCAGTTCCACGACGGTCGACTCGGGGAATATTTTCGGTATCTGGTACGACGGCACCGATGGCAGAACCATGCACCGGTCTCCTTGCTGAAAATAAATGAGTGAAAACATATATAATAATAAAATGTACTTATAAGTTTTAGGAGTGAGAGCCGTAAGAGATGATAGCCTCCTATACTCGGGGGTCTACGATTTAAATCTCTGTTACTTTGACTTTTCGAAGTTATGTGCGTTTTATATAAAGAGACCTTTCACATTTCGCATCTATCTCGCTCGCACATTCTAAAATCGTCAACGATTGTAAAAGTCTAGGTAGACTTGGAAAACGGGCTTCAATATCATTGTTGACAATAAAATTACGGATATTATGATATTTAATTTTTCATGAAGGTACCCACATAATTTTTGATAGAATAAAATGGCAATAATTATTTTCGCCTTTTTCTCTATCAAAATCTTGATATATGAAAATTAAAGTATGTCTAAAATGTCCGTAATTTAATTGTCAACAATAACATCGAGGCCCATTTTTCAAGTCCACCTAGACTTTTACAATCAGTGAAAATGTTACAATGTGCGAGCGAAATGGATGCAGAATGTATTAACCCTCTTAAATATCTGCTTTGACGGTTAAGGAAAACATCGTGAGGAAACCTGCACGCCTAAGAGTTCTCCATAATGTTCTCAAAGACGTGCGGGCCTAACTCTTCTCATCCTGAGAGAAGACCCGTGCTGTACTCAGGGTAGGTTCTCGGGTAGTGGGCTGTGATGAAATTGTACAGAGTGACGATGCCCATCGCCCACCACATTCACTGGGGAAGGCAGCAAGCCGCGCCGTTCCCGCCAGTAGAAACGACGAACGCATTCCCATTGAGGGGGTTAAGCTGGCGGGCGTTCATAACAATGTTTGCCATAAGGTGACCACGTATATTAGCACCAACCATGAATAAAAGTTGAACCTTTTTATTCGTGATTCTTGCTAACATACAATTTTTAAGTAGCACATTCTTTTTTAAGACCACTATTAATGTTGTGGAAAACGGTATAGGATACATTTTTAGTAAAAATCTATAACAAGTGGTAACAGTTAAAAATAAGCATGACGGCCGTGTTTTCGGTAGTAAATACGTAGGTATACGTATAGTTCGTACGTTTTTCAATGCAGGTGAAAAAGTAAGGCAAAATGAGTCACAACTTCACGTAAGATCTGTAAGATTGTTATCTGTAATCACACATGTCGTATTTCGGATACAATGAGCGGCTTTCCTAGGAAACCGTAGTTCTAATACTTACTCGAAGGACCGTGTCGAGCATCTATATAAACAATATCTATGGACGTTATCCATTTCTTAAGTTAGAATTTTGAAACGTTGAAGTTGGTGTTAAGGCTTCCAAAGAACTTCGAAAGAACTTACCTCGTAAAATCAATTAACTTTTGACTATTTTAATGACGGAAATATCAAATAGGGAAATGTCATTAATCGATCTGAAAATTAATGTACGAAAACTGACGCGAAAGAAATATATTCAGAGATGTTGAAACACCATGTTATGCCATGAAGTATTAGCGTTATTTAAATAAATATTACAAAAATTATAAAGAGTTTTTTGTCTAAACCAGCCATAAAACGGCTATAAATTAGGTATAATTAAAAAACCGCTTGCTTGGACATGGAATCGAATCAACCTTCAATGACCAATAATACGTCACTTTAAGCCAGGCTGAGCTTCCATCCGGCTGAGAATATGACAATTTCCTATTAGGTTCGTCATGACAATAAACAGGTCGCCGGATAAAATCGGATTTCCAGCTCCATCTTTTGGACCTCGGAATAATGTATTTTGCCATTTTTAGAGTCAGGCGCTTTGGTAGCATGAAAGGTTTTGTTACAGATGCTGTGAATTAAGGACTGGATTCAAGTGGATTTAGAGCTACTGGTAATAAGACTATCTGGTAACACTACTAGGAATAGGCCGGTATATCGCGAAGTCCTATACGTAGGTAATCCTGTGATGTGTGTCTCTGAAGGTCTAATTTTCCTTAACAGGCTGACCGATATGGAGCGTCTTTATTTGTTCACGCGGAAAGTGCTCGGCTAAAAAAGAAAACAAAAGAACAGAAATTTTCCCGGCGGATAAAACTCGTATGGTTTCTTTATTTCAGGATTTGAAGAATAACCTTGAAAATACTAACCCGCCAATCCGCCGGTGTAGCCACTTCAGCTTTATCGGTGAGCTGCATCGAGTCTACCACGCGCAATATTTCACTGAAACAAACATGGTATGCTAAAATATAACAATTATATCATTACTTGCTGCTGCACGCGACTTCGTCCGCGTTAAATTTATGATGTTTTCATTACCACGGGATCTGTATATTTATTCGGGATCAATAATATCCTATGACCATCTCCGTGTCTGTAGCTATCTCTCTACCAAATTTTATGAAGATCGGTTGTATGGCTTAGCCGCGGAGGCGTGTCAAAAAACTAACTAATTTTGCATTTATAATATTAGTAATATAAGATTTACATTACTTAATATTTGGCCTATCGGGACCCACTACATGGCATTGGTCTCTCGTTACAACTGAACTGAACAGGTGGCCTCGAGCGTTCTTTACTACGCTGCTCCAACGCGGAGCTAGTGGCCAATCCGAATGTCGGATGTTTTGCAGGCCACTCGAAGGCCTCCAAGGGACATACAACGTAGTGTCAACAATATGTAGCACAAACCAATAAACGTATTGTTGCTTGAAAGATCCAGCTGCAACGGTGCAACGAATCGAAATATTTCTTTTGCATACATATAGTATTTGGCCCGGAGAGTACAAAATAAATATTACTTGTTATCCCGGTATGGTAATTGCACGCGGACGGAGCCACGGGCAAAGTATCGTACGAGAAATTGCGTCACCGCTATCCTATGAAAGCATAGCTTAACGTTTACACGCTCGCACATCTGAACATTTAAAATTTTTGAAAAATGTGGACATATTAGACATATTTTACTTTTTGATGGAGGTAAACGGCGTGAACAGGTTTTAAAAGGTGCGAGCGAGGGATGTGATACGTTACAACACGGCGACGCTGTTATAACGGGCACTCACTCGAAGTTCCTGCCGGTGGTCGCAGGATACAAGATGCTCAGCCTCAACTTCTTGTGGGGGTCCACGATGAACACCGCGCGCGCGGTCAGCGGCAGGCCGTCCGAGTCCAGCTCGTCGCGGTCTAGCATGCCGAACCGGAACGACAGGATGCGGTCCTTGTCCACTATGATGGGGAACGGAAACCCATCGCCCGTGTACCCTGTAACACAAACACAAATAAGGGGTTTTAACCTGACTGAGTCAGATGGTAGGTGTGATGATCTTAACGTTCAATGTTAATTGAAAATGTTAGAATGTGCAAGCGAGAGAGACTCTTGCTTTTAAAGCGTCACCGAATGGGATCTAGACAGTAAACTTAACTATTACCTGCATAGGCCTTGATGTCGTCGATCCAGCGAGAGTGGGACTCCACGGAGTCGATAGATAAAGCGATGACCTTGACGTTGCGCTTCTCAAATTCGGGCATCAGCTTCGTGACGCGGGCCAGCTCCGTCGTGCATACCGGCGTGAAGTCCGCGGGGTGGGAGAACAGGATGCCCCATCTGAAGTACATAGTCCGCATCATCAACAACCCTTCACCGGCCCAATAATGAGCACGGGTGTCCTCTCAGAATTAGAGAGGTTAGGACACAGTCCATCACGCTGAAGTGGACATGGTCGCGCAGCGTGTGTCAATCGTAAGTGATTGGCAAGTTAAGCCGCGCCCGTTTCCGCCGGCACTTGGATAGGTGACCGGTATAAATCTATCAATTGATGCAATGAGTTTGTTTTGTTAGTATTGACGTAGAATATAAGGCAATGATAACCGAGTGGTCAGCATTTCGGGTATTTACTCAATGGGCTTGGGACTTGGTGCGAGCACCAAACACCTCTGGCTCTTCATAGGTATGTGAATTTACCTTGCTTTAACTGTGAAAAAAACATCATGGGGGAAACCTGCATGCCTGACAGTTCTCCACGAAGTTCTAGGAGGCGTGTCGTAGCTGCCAACACGCACTCACAAAACGGAAGAAAGTCTACAAACAACAGATAATTAGGGCATAAACTAGTTTTAGACTGACAGACCTGAATGATAAGACATCTCATGATAAGTGGTCACCGTAGCCTATTGCTTTACCGATCGATGTTGATGACCCTGCAGGAGAACTTTCACGATCGACGATGAAAGACGAGAGGTAGAGAGAGATTATCGACAGATAAATTTCACGATAAAATTAGCTTAGTTCGATACATTAGAAATTATTATTATTCATCCCAGACAAGTTCGTGAACTTTCTGGAAACCCCTTAGAACTGTTTTACTATTACTACCACCACATACTAGTAAAAATTCAAGAGATAAGGTATCTAGATCCACCAGTTTGGCTTAGGTATGGAAACACTGACACAGTCAGTGAGGAGTAAATTAATATTCAGTCTAGAAGCGCACTATTTCGTATCCAAGTCCCCTGAGACTCGAGGCAAGGATATCCTACTTAGACGATAATGGCTGCAGACTGCCGGCGAGCCACGTCCTCGCCCGTGATTTGCGTACAAAGACTCTGTAGCAATCCATCAAGAACGTCCAGGCATTTAAATTGAGAACTAGCATCCGGTAATTGTATGCATTTGAATACACAGGACGTTTATTCTTAGCAAATAGGTTTAGGTTTGCAAGATCTAGAAAACTCTATCCAATGGTTATGTGGAAGATTGATTCTGACTTATTCATGTAACAGCGAGAATTGCAAATACAATATTATAAATGTGAAAGTGATTTATTTGATTTGCCCTTTGCAGCAACAGAACGACATATCGACGTGATTGTATCCCGGAAAAATGCACGGTTCCAGTGGAATAGATAAGGGAATTTTAGGCGGGCAGAGCCGCGGGCAAAGCCTCGTTTCAATTAATGGAGGAAGTAAAGGGTAATAGGATTGAAGGGAGGAAGTAATTTAAACAGGCGTCAGTGGAATTCCTTTACCCCATCAGAACATCTGCCAAATAGAAAAACACCACTACCACAGGTAGAGTGTGTAAAAATATGAACTCGTACATTTCGAAATTGTATGTTATCTTCATTTTTAAGAGTGCACAACAATTAATGGTTTTAAAATTCTGGTTCTCAGTGTAGTCAATCCACATAAGCTAAGATAAAGCTAACAGAGTCTCCAGTTATCTGCTAAAACCATGTGAATAATGTGTCTGTACTACACAGTATGAAAGGTAGGTACATTAAGCTGTGGTTTATATTAGTTATACCAAATAATGTCTCACCACTTCATAATGCACTTGTTCAAATAAGAGTTTTAATTTAATAGCATGTGGTAGTAAAAGAAAACATTGTAAATTGCTGGCTTAGCTCAAAAATTCCTTATCACACTTTGTTATGGAAATATTACAGTTCATGTCTGTAATGTTATGAGACACTACAAGTTTTAGGTAGGTTGTTTAGTCCACTTGTATTACTGTGAGATTATCTGTGCACAAGGGTTTATAAATAAATGACAGACATAAACTTATAATCACAGCAGACACTGGGTTTATGGGCACTACACTTAGTTATTCAGCCCAGTCTTAAAACATGGAATTCATTAAAATGTCTACTTCATCAAACTAAAATAACTGAGACCAGAGGTATAATTTAAATAACACATAAATTAAGGTACAAAACATATCATTTACTCTTATATGCAATTTCAATGCAATCTGCTGTGCTGCTACCAGTAAGTTCAGCAATGTTTGTACAGAATATGACAGTGGTCCAATCTCATGGCACGTAGGATTTGAGCTTGGTCAGTGCCAACATCAGAGGAGATTTCATCACAAGGGTTTAGATCCTGCCACGGTAAACAGTTTCCGACATTAGTATCAATCACATAAAGAGATGGCTGTACCAGTCGACCAAACTCTCCAGTCATTAGAAAATAACATATACTCTTTTTGGCTTTAGTTTTTCAATTCTCTTGTCTGGCAGAGAAATTTGGTGCAATTTAATCACCTCCCTATTGGCACATTACTGTTATAAAATGCATGTTATAAAATGTGTGCAGTCCTACTAATATTATAAATGGGAAAGTTTGTGTGGATGGATGGATGGATGGATTTAGTGTTTTTTATAAATGTAATCTTAAGGAACAAGCAGTTCATAGACTCAGTTGCCTATGGACACTAGTCACATCCAGAGGAGTTGCTAATGCATCACCAGCCCTGAAGGATGTGGGTTAACCCTTAATCACCTTCCATACACCAGATCTGGACGAATTTAAAATCGTTAATATTTCGGCGCACGAATTTCTAGCGTTTGTCGAGGTCGTAGGCGCGCACGTGTCTCTGGTAATCAAAACTATCATTGTGCGTCTGTGAGACAAGTATGGTTATGAGAATTTTTATAATTATATAGTTTAAATGTTTTAGTTAAATATCACGTATCTTGAATACTGAACAATATCAGTATTCTGATAAGAATCTGATAAGAAAGATATACCCATTGATGAAAGCTGCAATGTGAAGTCTGATGTTGAAGTAGTATAGGTACTAGTTGCAAGTCAGATACATAGTGCGACAAGTGATCTGTAGTGAATATTGAAAATATTCCAGATTTGATTTGACTTGATACCATGGATTCCAAAATTAGCATGAAATTTGTAAAATTTGCTCTGATTTGCCTTGAAGGATCAAACAATTTTACATTAACTGTCATGAATAACGAGAACTTGAATGCCTGCAATTTAGTTAAAATGTTTAATATCAAATAATATACATGTTTTCAATATTTCATTATTATTTAATCATTTAAAAAAAATATGAATTTCCTATTCTCTAAGGTTATTTTTGTAGGACTAATTTTCCAAAAAGGTTATTTTGTAAGTCTGAATTAAGAGACCTTAAAATCTTAGTGATGTTTTATAAAATTATCGAGTTTATTGCTTTTCTTTGAAATACAAAATAAAAAATTATACATGATCTTTAATTGTTTTTAAATCAATACCAAATCATAAATTCAAATTTATATTTCTGGAAAAATCATGCCTATAACTAAAAGAATAAAAAATATACATTCCAAATTAACCAGGGAAGATAAACATCAAAATTAAATAATCTATCCAAAGTTTGACATGAATTTTTAAATACATGGTGATAGTTACTGGTAGTTTTAAACACACATCTACAAGTTGAATATAAACCTATTGAAGTAAAAGGCGCGGCGCACGCCATTCGGTGTGGAGCTTCTAAGAGCAATTAAATAAAGCTTCCATGTTAGCCAGGCAAATGCACTTCCATTTTCCTTTCTGTTTTAATTCAGTTGGTAGGTACTTTTTAACTTTTCACGCGATGTGTGAACAAAAAGACAAAAAATTTAAACTGTCGAGATGTAGCTATTCTTTCGCTCGTCCCCAATCAATATCATTATCATGTACTTACGTTTCTTTAACATTTTATTAATATAAGTTTAGACTAATAAATGCAATACTTATACTTACGAGTTACCCAGCCACTCGTGGAAATCTATATTGCCGACAGTTGTGTTAGCAGAAAAATCGGGAAATTCTTCTCCCAGCAAAGGCATTTTCGGAGTTCTGTTTAATTCGCGAGTAATTACACGAATAGAAGGATTTCGGGACAAAATTTTGAATTTCGGTATAGTCTGGCCTGGTGAAATCGATTTAACACTTTGTCAAATAATTTTGTTTGATATGACTTGATTTGAGTTGAGTGCCGTTTTTAAATTGAGAATTGCAATGCCATTACCAATTCTTGAATTATTTTTACTGTGTGAGCATGACACAAGTTTTAGACCATTCAGCCAAACACAGATTGTAGCAACAAAGTATTCTGTGGAAAGTACAGCCTGCCCGTCAGAATCAATCCTTTTAAAGGCTGAACACACACCTACCGACCCGACTCGACCCGAAAAAGTAAAGTAATAAAATCGGGAGTATTAAATAATTGGCCCGACACGACATATCACGACATGTCCATTTTATTGAATTTTAATATGATGGCGGTCGTGGTTATTCTATATTCGGTGAGGTAGTTCAGAAGTTAATATGCTTTCAATTTTTATCCTAATAATTTAATCAAAACTGATAAAAATACATTTTTAGCGATTTTATAAATAATGTGTTATCTGTGGGCAAAACCATGACCAACTGCTCTATTACTTTAATCTATTGTTATTGACCCAATGACCTATAGTCCATAGACTAATGTATTTTTTCCCTAGACATAACACGATTTCTATAGTCTATGTGAAAATGCCACCGACATGACAAACTAAGAATTGAAATCATTCTTCGTTCCATCCACAGATAACATATTATTTATAAATTCGCTAAAAATGTAATAACATTTATCTTCTGATCTTCTGAACTACCTCACCGAATATGCACTGAAGCTGCGACCGCGAACATATTAAAAGTCAATAAAATGAAAATGTCGTGACATGTTGTGTCGGGCCATGTATTTAATGCTCCCGATTTCCATTCTTACTTTTGTCTGGTCGGGCTGGGTTGATAATGTACGTGTACAAAAACTGATTCTGCACTGAATAAAGATATGTGTCTGATATTTTATGTGTCTAATATTTATTATTAACTATGGTTCACTATATTGTCTGTGAGTGGATCCAATCAATGGCGTCACCGTCAAGGACCCAGCCCGTTGCTAACAGTTTATAATTTTCTAGCTGTTATTCTAGTGTTGGCAGTTAAATTTTTGGTTTGTTTTTGTTTTAATACCTACCAAGGTAAGTGGAATTTACTTATTGACTTTTAACTTGTTAAAAAATAATGATTACCACAATTGGTCCTCGAACCCGACACAAAATGGACGTCAAAGTGTATTGTGACGTGATTATGTAAAAAATGTTTCCCTAAAGATATATTATATGCTATTGTGTACCTAGACTGCAAGAAGTTGTTGTACTGTTAATGGATTAACAAAATATTTGTTGTTAACTGACGAGTATAGACTTCCTATTTATATAGAACAGTCTGATGGAAGTGATAAGTTTCCGAGAAGGCATGGTCACGGCAAATAGCGATCATTCGCAGAAAATACGTAGAGTAGGTGTATATTATTTTCTATATTTTCCTGCAAGAAAATAAAATGGGTACTTCAATCTTTATTTTATGTATAAGCAATCGTTGAGGTCGTTGTCCTCTTTCATGTAGTCCATAAAAATAAAGCATGACTGTTATCTATGTTGCTGAGCGCTACCTATTTTGTTAAGCTTTATCCAATAAATAGTTTCTTGTGTTAAGAACCTTTCATTTCATTTAAAAAATACTGAATGGTTTTTGAGGTTGTTATGTTTATTATCTTTATTTTATTTGCATGCATCCCATTGGGCTATTAATGCAGCAGTTACTTTTATTATTTCTTGTATTTTTTTCTTAGTGATCGATTTGATTTTGCACACTTTCCCCTATTTCGTGATTACAGTCAATTTAGCCCAAATGTCGCACTTATCTGTAAGAAACAAGAACAGTTTATTTACCCAAAGCCAAATCTAACTTCCACTTAAATTTATATTGCAGTAAACATGATTTATAATGTATGTACATTATGATATATATATGAATCCATGTATATATGAATCTATTATTTTATTCCTCTAAAATCGATAATTAAGAGAATGTAGAAATCAGTGTGCCTAAAACACTTGTTTAAAATAAATAACAATAAAAAATAAACAGCTCCAATTATAAGTAGCTGTGATTATTGTTATTTAGAACATTGAATACTCGTGCAAATTCACCAAACAGTTCTAGTTTTTAAAGCTTTTATTTAGCTTGCAATGTTTGTTAGTAGAATTAGAACCACTTAATCTTATTCAACAGACTTGAAATTTTATTTCAATTTAGGAGCTTGCCAGGTTGTTGTAATTTTGGTTTTCAGCATGACATTCACATGCTAGTAAATAATTTTCTACCCGTCATTGTTCCACTGCTGGTCACTGGTCTTTTCTTATGATGAGATGGGTTAAGCCTTAAGTCCACCTCACTGACCAAATCCTTGCTATTAGACTTCATACAACTTTGAAAACATTATGGGTAACTCAGCTGTGCAGATTACCTCACATGTCTTTAATTATTAAAAATATTGGTTTTAATTTCTTTTACATGCATGTAAGTGAATAAAGTCAGAGCTCGAGAGTGGAAGCCCCAAGTGACAAGCCAATATTTCATTACTGGTATCACAGCTTCAGTTAATATACTAAAACTTAAACGCAGTGTGCACTATGCATATTTATTGTGCACTTTATTGCTTGAATATGAATATTCACTATTTTATGTTGCCCGTTCTATTTGCATAAGTTTTTCTATCCCCTTCCCATGGGAATATAGCCGCCTGGGGGATGACATAATAAAATTGATTTTCAATTGTTATTGAGTACCTACCATTTGATTAGTAAAAGAGTTTCGATTTTCAATTGTTATTGATTTCCTGCCATTTAATTTTGATTAGTAAAACAGTTTCGCCCATGAAATTTTGCGAGAGAGCCATCCAACCCCATCTATACATTAGCCTTTGAGTCCACTGCTGGACATAGACCCCCGGTATTTGACTCCACTCCGAGGTTCTGGGTCATTGTTTATTCTGTGAAAATTTTAATTTGAAACATTTAATTATTTGGTTATAACCATGCAAGTTGTAAAATTGTTAATGTTAAGTTAAGGACTAACTAATGTAGTATAACGCTGTTATCGTCAACATAATGTTTCCTAACAGCTCCAGGAACTATTTAGGGTCCATTTGTTAATGTTAATATATCCCTCCCCCATTGGCACTGACTCCCGCCTCGCGTCCGCTCTATTACGTCGCGGCATTAGTGAGCGCGGGACTAGGGATAGAGCATAAATATTGTCATACGCATTACATTTTGCATCGCAAATTGGCATGGCATACATTACTTAGCTTAAAAGTAAAGTTTATTAATTTGCGACTTTGTCTTATTGCATATTATTAGTTCTTTCTTTGTAAATAATTTGTATCAAGGACCCGTGTGTTAAAATAATTCTAGTAATCAACTGTGTTGTCGTGAGCTTGCCTTTTCACATTAAAATTAATTATTCATCTGACACTTACAATGAGTTGCATTTTTTTCAGACTTCCTGTGCTGTTGGAGGTGCTATGATCAACGTCTTAAATGAGTTATTGAGTCATAACAGTTAGTTGTGTGCAAAAAAAGCTGTCAGGAAGAAATCTAGATTAATTAAAGATGCAGACCATAAAGTGTGTGGTTGTTGGTGATGGTGCTGTGGGTAAAACCTGCCTGCTCATCAGCTACACTACAAACAAGTTCCCTTCAGAGTATGTTCCCACCGTGTTTGATAACTATGCTGTGACGGTCATGATTGGTGGAGAACCTTACACTCTAGGGCTCTTTGATACTGCAGGCATGTATATATTTTAAATATTTTTCCTAACAACCTCAGAATGTTAAATGTATAGGGAGTAAATTTTATGTTTAAATAACTATATTATTATAATTAACAATAATGTTAACAGGTCAGGAAGATTATGACAGACTGAGGCCGCTGAGTTATCCGCAAACTGATGTTTTCCTCGTGTGCTTTAGTGTGGTGAGCCCCAGCTCGTTCGAAAATGTTAAGGAAAAGGTATGTTGTTTGAATCTTAGGTATCACTTAGCTAGCTAATTTGAATGCATTACCCCTAATATTGTTATTTGTTACTCAATCACCCAAAAACTGTGGCCTGGATTCTTATGAAACGAAAGAAATTTGCTGCTGCTGTAGCTGCAGTATGTAGTCCGGCTATAATAATAATAATGCATTTATTTGCTAGAACACAGTGAAAAAACAGATAGCAAGGTGGTATACAATAAAATTTGTCCTTCGACTCTTTGGGTGTGCTATGTCAGTATTTGAATTTAGTATTGGGTATTTAATAATTTTGTTGCACATCAAAGTCGTCTGCTTATGTCATATTATATACAAAACAAAATATTCAATGTCAAACATGTAAAGCTACTAGCGTTAAATAAATTGGTCAGTGCTTGCAATAATTAGTGATAAAATAACAATTCAATTTCTATATTTCCCAATTAAACTCACATATCTTACAAATTATACAATGTCAATGTAATTAAACATAAGTTCCCTGCGGTCCGATTTGGACTTTCGATGCTCATACTTCTGACGACTTTTATCGCTGGTCCGAATTGAAAAGCGTGTTTACACTGCTGACAGCGCCGAAAGCGACCTTTTCAAATCGAACCGGAATTTGGTCACTGACGTCAGTTTAGCAGTTATCAAATGTTGTTATTCATTCTGGTTTGGTACTGTGCACCTTATGTGCACCATCTACATTTCCATTATTTTTATCAGGTGCGGGAACTTCCATTTTATTCACCATTTCGAAAAATATAATTTTTAAGTTTGCTACGAATAAACGCTTCCTCTTATGTCAATGTGACGTTTGGCTCACAGTGCTTACGCGTTAGAGCATAAGCACTCCAATATGGCGCAGGTAATGTCGTCATTCGTGACGTCACGCCGTCTGTCATGAGCGCGCTTACGCCAAGTCAGAACGCATTTGAGCACGCTGATAGCGATATTAGCACAAAACGGACCGCAGTGGTTGTTGTTGAGCGTTATTGTTTGGGTTTTGTAATAAACTGCACTAATTCTGTGGTATGCTAATAAACTGCCTTGTAGGTATTGGACACACATAACATATAGACTTATGAATTAAAGCAATGAGTCCATCAATCATTACAATAAATGATTACATAATTACTTAATCGGAAAGATTACATAAATCGTTTACAAATTTATATTTATTCACAAATATTTTCTATAATATAATTGCTTAGTGCTGGTCAGTGTCCTGCTCAGGATGAGGAAAGCTTGCTTGCTGACTAAATTTGGCTACCAAGGTTTCTTGAATGTTCATTAAATTGCCACTCTATAGAATGCCTACTCTCTACTTTATAATGCTTTGTATCTAATAATATATACTGTAACCTATGTTTTTAACAGTGGGTACCGGAGATAACCCATCACCAGCAGAAGACTCCGTTCCTGTTGGTGGGCACGCAAATAGACCTGCGGGATGACCCCGTCACCATGGAGAAGCTGGCCAAGATCAAGCAGAAGCCTGTCTCCCTGGAGCAGGGCGAGAAGCTTGCAAAGGAACTGAAGGCTGTGAAGTACGTTGAGTGCTCTGCTCTCACTCAGGTACATCTATTTTATTCCTTTCATCTTAATTCAGTGACAGACCTCTGAATTGGCTATTTGTGTGTTGTCTCAACGGCAATTTGATTCTGAAAACTGAACGGAGTATGAAGTAGCACTTTGAACATAACTAACTCCCTTCGATGTTGCCACTTTGTTATTCATGGAAGTGCTATCAGTAGAGCGAGTAGTAGCAATATAATGCCCTAGGTAATATTTAATTATTTGAACCACATGACTTTATCCATAAGCCTTAAGATGGTTATTGCTGGACCAAGGTCTCTTTTAACGATTTTGTGGAGTCCAATAAGTCACCTGATTTAGCTATGAATATTGATTGGATTTTAATTTTTCTACATGTAGTCACTGATGATGTTAGTATAAAGTAGGAGTATATAATTACAGAAAGGGCTGAAGAACGTGTTCGACGAGGCGATCCTCGCGGCGCTGGAGCCGCCGGAGCCCGTCAAGAGGAGGAAATGCATGTTGCTGTAATGCGCAACCGATATCGCTGCCCCGCAATAGTCCCGCGCATCACTCTATTTAAAGTCTTCTAGATAGTGTGGAATGCGCGATCAATTTCATGTCCCGCACTCCTATTGCGAACGGGGGCCTTAGGGCGATATACCACTGGATGGTTGCGATCATGTGATCACGCGGCGAGCGGGTGGAGCGACCGCCTCGCCGGAGGAGGTCGCGAGCCGCCACCGGCACTTCCCCTTGTCGCGCGTCGCGGCGCCCAAATACATCACCATCATGAGCTAACACTGTAATATTCAACCTATTTTTATAAATTTATTTCGATTAATTACATATTATGCCATACCTAAAAATAGTGAATATTACAGCTACTAATGCACGATTTCTTCAACCATCGTTAAATTTTAAGGTGCCTCTTGACAGTAGAAGCATTATTTTAGTTATGTAAGGGGCCTTCTTAAAACCTTGGGATGGTTAATGAAATCTGGCATAAGTCTCCTATGCTAAAAATCAATGTTTCTCCATTTATAATGATTATTGTCAGAAGACATTTTTACTCTATGGAATTATGTCGTTATTCGAAATTAATTCTTATTTATAAGGAGTATTAAGTCATGCGTACCTATTGCTAGCATTATATTCAAAGCGTTTCATACATGTAAGTCTTTAGAATGGTTGATAATTCGCTTTCTACCTAATGGTACATTGCAATGTTTAATTACTCTTCATGATTGAGCTATTAACAGTTATGTTTTAAAATATTAACAACCTATGTTTACTGTATTTCTTGCAGAGAAATTAGTAAAGGAATGCACAATCTGCTATGTACAGTAAACAGTTATGCATTTTATAAGTATTGTGGCACAATAGTTAATTTCTCTGATTTAACAATGGGCTACTTGACTCTGCAAAATATGATCTGCGTGCGTTAAGGATCGTTTTGAACCGCCTCTTAATCGCTCGATTGCAATCGTCACAGGTGCAAGCGACAAGTCGGGGTGTGCAAGTATCATACCCCGAGGTGCGTAAATATCATCAAAATTGTAAGTTTAAATTCGAGATTACATTGCAGAAAATATTTAATTTACAGTTTTAATAAGGATAATTACATCTGAAAGCGTATGATTCGTAAGCACTTTACTTAAAATATTCATTTAAAACTACATTGATTATTAAAAATTGTATAAGTTGATATATCTCAGCTGGAACAGAGCTATAATCAGCAGGAGCAGTCGAGCCAATAGATTAAAACAATTTAACAAGAAGACAAGTAGCTCATTGTCGTAGCCCGCCTGGACCGGCGGCCGTCCAAGGTTTACATCAATACTCTTGTGTTTCGTCCAATTTTAGTATAAAAGGACGGTATTTTAATTTAATATATTAGCTATATGATTTTTAAGTTAATAATAATAAAATGTATGATTCTGTCAAACACCAATTAATTTATTCATTTTAATTAACTTGTC
>DWLO01000261.1:0-23057 GCA_018245335.1 Dalla quadristriga
TAAGTAAGTATAACCACCATCACATCCCCACCGTAAGTCAGAATGAAAAATTAGATAATTGTATTCAAAATATTAAGTATCTATCTAATCCAGCTGGTTAATTGTGGAACTAAAGCCGATTGCGATACTCTTGGTATCGCTATCGGTGATGTCCTATTTGATTACGAGAGTCTAGGGATCGAAATGAAGCCGATAGCGATTATCTCGTCTTCATAGACAATTAACCAGCAGGTTCATCTCTAAATAAAGTAAAAAGAATTATATTCGAAAAGTACCACAATTTTTTGACAGCTTTAAAACTTTAGAATTATGAACGTATGCCTTATAATCGGTTAGTTAGGCAAACAAACTGGTGTGGTAGGGCACTTTACAGATTGAAGCCATGGGTAAGTTGTACAAGAGAAACAGACTTGTGTCCGATCTCGTGCGCGAGGATGTAGACGGAGGTGAAGCCGGCAGAGGGGTAAGGGCGGCCGAACGCGTCCACCGCGCCGAACTCGGAGACCACGCACGCGTGCGCGGGTAGACACACGCCGCCCACCGGCGCCAGTCCCATCGTTACGCCACTGCGCCGCCCGCCTTCCTCGGCGTAGAAGTCCAACCTGGAATTAGAAAAACTTAAGTTTTAGTTTATTTGTCTTCATATTCTTCTTTTGTCCTAATTCTTGTTTGTAAATGCAGAACGCAGGGCGGTCCGCTTTTAAAGACATAAGGAATTCACACAGCCTAAGGCCATATCTCAGTGCTGAAGGTCATCATCATACAATACGTCAGCAGGCGCTAGTAGCTGCAGAATGCATCGAGCAGCTGGCATAATGGTGGCGGTTGGTTACCCAAGGATCACCCTGACAATAGCAGGGCATGGTGCGAATAGTTATCATCCTCAACGTAGAGCGTACGCTGGTGGCTGTAAAACGCATTGTGCATGCGGCTACTTTTGAAGACACAAGGAACTGACCTTGATAACAGTAAGGCCATGTCCCAGTGCTGCGGACATCATCGTCCTCGACCTTGAGTACGCGCTGGTAGCTGCAGAACGCATTGTGCAAGCGGCCACTTTTGAAGGCACACGGAACTCACCCTGATAATAGCAAGGCCATGTCCCAGTGCTGTGGATCATCATCGTCCTCGACGTTGAGTGCGCGCTGGTAGCTGCAGAAGGCGTCGAGCAGCCGTCCACGTTCGGCATGCGCGGGCAGCTCCACGGGTTGAACACGCAGCAACGTCAGCCGCACCAGGGACAGCTGGATGCGCGTGCCCAGGGAGGCGTGCTGGTATAACGCTTGCACCTGGAAAATTTACATGTCTTCCGGGTGGTATAGGTTTTAAGGTTACGATATACTATAGAAACGTAGCGCGTAGCGCATTGGCAAACCTCCCGAATACGAGTTAGGTAGTAGATAAGTTAACTGGGTACTCATCATTAGGACTTTCCCCTTATCAATAGAGAAAGAGAGAGAGAGTACTTACGCCATTTATGTAAGCAAGCAGCATATCACGTAGCTCTGCCTCATTGTAATTCAAATGGGGGTGAAATATTTTGTAAGCAGCCGCGTCCATGAACAAGGCGATCTCGATGGTGTAGGACGAGGGCTTGGGTGTGTGCGGGTGCGCCCTAGGGCGCCGCGCGTTGTGGCGCAGCGGGCGCGCGTCGTCGCTGATGCGCGGCGGCGGCGGCGCGCGGCGGATGACGTGGGCAGTGCGGCCGTGGCGCACGCTGTCCTCCGCGCGCGCGGATCCCAGTGCCAGCGGACGCACCTCATACGTTGAGTTATCAGTGATTATTAGCCCGTGCTGTAAGAATCCGGAAACAAAATATTTTTCGTTAAATTGGGGATTATTAGAAAAAATTATACTTCAACTGTTGACTTATTACAAATTATGTAATTTTCCTTCCCTTTTGTTTGTTAATTAGGATTTTCTTGAATATATGCGTACTTAACGAGTTTAGTTGTAGGTACTTATTTTCATTTCGTAATCTTTCTTCTATTTCGCTTATTTACACTACTTAGTTTGTATAAGCAATGCATAACATATGCATAACAATCTTATCACGCGTGTACTTTATGTTCGATAGTGTACTAACAACGACAATTTTTATTTTATGCCTGAGTATCTAAGTATCTTTATACTTCTACAATGACAAATTCGATGTTAGTCTTTGATAATAATCAAGAACTTACGAGTGAACGGTCTCTGCAGGCGGAGAAGGCGGCCACGGCGCCGGGGCCTGCGTGCAGGTAGTGGCAGGGGGTTTGGTCGGCCGGCAGGGGCTCCGGCCCACTATCTGACCACACGCGGAACTGCGGCGCCAGCAGCCGCCGGTTGGGTACCAGCTGCAGGTCAAAGCTCCTGTAAAACCATTTGAAATGTCGGATGACCTGAACTCGAAAGCCCAAGTTTACCGTTTGAGGTACCTACACCTACACATCCGTTTCAGACGCACAAGCACTTTATAGCGTCACGGATGCAATTGTGAGGGTGCCTTCATTAAGTGTCAAGCGTATATGTATATGTAATTTTAACGATAAAATCGCTGATCAATCGCATCGAAACTGCAGCAGAGGCAGACGCACCGGCGATAAAACCCCTTAGATACACCACGATTCCCTAGCCCTCCGACCGCGACGGCTAGTCGTGCAGTAAAGAGGTTTGCTTAAAGACTTGTCAAGTTTCAGGGTAAACCCGCGGTCCGAGCTAATCGAATCTTTAGGAGAGCGGCATAATTACAATACCGTGCAACGATTCCGTGGTTTAACCTTCGATATAAAATAAACCACTTCATCCTATTGGTAAGCCCCATACAGCGGGAGGATTAGCTGACGTCCAGGCAACTGTCCAGGTAAACTCACCATCCGAATGCATCCTAGCTGTTGGAGAGCGGCACGTAAGTGGCGGCTTCGACGGCAGATTGCGCCTCACGCGGCACTAGCTCCGGGAGGTACACCACCTGCACGTCCCCGCCCCCCGGAGCTCCACCCGTGCGGCGGAAGGATTCGCTGAATTTTCTGGCGAGTGTCAAGTTAAACTCACCGTCCGAATGCATCGAAGCTGTAGGAGAGCGGCACGTCAGCGACAGTATCGGCGGTGGACTGCGCCTCGCGCGGCACCAGCGCTGGGAGGTACACCACCTGCACGTCCCCGCCTCCCACCCCCCGCCCGGACCACCATCCGTGCAACGGCAGGATGTGCTTAAAGTCCTGCCAAGTGTCTAGTTATTTAAATAGTGAAAGGAAAGGTTTACACCTTATTATGAGAGGTAAGTATCCGACCGACTGGTGCAGAAATTTGATTAGCAGATAATGTTTGTCCTCGGGTCATAAATATATATTTGATTTAATCAGTAGGTGATACAAGTTACGGACTAAGCTAATCTGTGATACAACCATATTCGAGTCGGGGGTTTTGGTCGACTAGTCGTTTTTATCTTGATTTATTTATTTACTACCTCATGAATCGTCCTTTAGCCCAAAGTTCGAAGTTGGTTATGGTTAGGTGTTCATTGTGTAAATTTAGACAAACTCGAAAAACGAATCTTAAATTAAGATATAATTAACAAAGATTTATAAATTGATATCGAAACACGAGATAGTAAAATCAATGTTATGAACTCAGATAATAATACATAGTGTGTCTTTACATCGCGACTCTACGTACAATAAGTATCTGATAGAACCAATTAGGCTCTAGGCCAAGCGACTTACATTCCCGCACGCTTTTTTTTCGTACGTTTGCATCTTCATTTACCTACGTATGTTTAGATTTTATTGAATTTTATCGTTTTAGCAACAGACACAATTGAATTGAACTCGCAAAAAGGTGGTACTCAGACAAAAATAGATATTGAATGGGGTGCCAAAGTTTTATTTATCAAAACTTATAAATATCGATAAACGGATAGATATTGGCAAGTAACTTCCGAGTGATCTGACTCTTATTTCCATTAAGAATCTAATTTGTGGCTAATGTAATTCTTATCACACAGCTAAGATCCATTGGCTGGGAAGCTTTCTGCAGATTACTGAGAAACTGTAAGCGTTGGGTGGCTGTGACAATACAATCAATGTGGGTATCAGGAACGCGGCGAAATGAACTCAACGAGGCGGTGATAAATACTATATAACGAGGTCGACGCGGTGACAAGGCCTCGGCCGCCGCCTAGTGGGTTGAGTGTGAACCGTATAAAGGCCCATTTACATAGAAAGAGTTTCTCGTCTCAAAAATACAGTCGTGGAAAGAATGTAAAAAGCGGCAACGTGTGTACGTACGTACGTACGATAACCCCTATGCATTAATTATTGATTGTACACAAGTAAAAATATACACTTATTATTATTATAGGGTTATGATACGCTTTTCAGTAAAAGATTTTGAATCATGAGAAAGGCTATAAATAATAAAATAGTATTACATCATTTATAAGTATTTTATACAAATTGGATTGCGGATTGGACAGATAGAAGTAAATAATGTACCTACTACTACCTACTACACAATTGCCCTTTCCTATTTTGTCTTCATTTGGCGTAGCTTATAGCTCGCCACCCTGTTCGGTGACGCTGTAAAGGCTAGTAGGGCCAACATCAACTGTCCATTCGAAAAAAAAAACTATAGAATTGTAAAATCCGCGACACGCTATACCTACCTAACTGCAATATTATAAAGCGTATAATAAACCTCGGCTGTAATTCGGGTGCATTTATTATAAGTACCGTGATATTAATCTTTTCAAAATAAATGATTTCATAATAAAAAGTGTTTTAATTTGATAATCTTTGGTCTTTAGACCATCAAAATTTGACATTTCATTTCATTTTGTACATCAAAATATAACTTATTAAAATATTACCGCGGCGTTGAAAACTGAGTATTTTATTGTTAATACAAGCCTACACAAAAATTTGACAAGTAATTACTTTATAAAAATTCATCCGTAAGGGGGTGAAATTGGGGCTGGAAATTTATATGGAAAATAACTTATAGGTAAGTATTACGCGAGCGAAAGTGCGTATTAATTTTTGAAATAATTTGTCATTATGTAATTACACCAGTCGGGAAATCGTATGCAAAAAACGTCATCGGTTGCGTTGCTTGAAGTGAAAACAATTACTGTTAGCCATGATAGCGTACTTATGGCATTCTTTTTGTATTTTGTTTGAATGTATACCCAAGAGTACAATAATCATGAGCAGGTTATCGCCTAAGATCATACTAGATAGATAAAACGTGTGAGAAATTATCTCCATGTAAATGGACCCTTATGCTAGAGCGCGCCCAAGGCCAGACTGTAAACCTGTACGAAAAGTATCACAATAAATGTGTTTTTTCATATGTCTACTTAAACATAAAAGAAATAAAAAGAGACCTTTTTATCTATGAATTATAGATGTAACTGTAGAATTACCTACTTCCTTTATAAAAATCACGAATTTGATTGCCTTTCATTTCACCAAATAATAGATTTGAACATACGTAGATAATGTATCTATAATGTGCCTAAGTACTGAGAGGAATATGATTAGGTATTTTTAAAAGATACTTATTCATTCACGAATTTTATTATCTATGCTTAGCTATGTAGTTAGTTACCTATTTCCAAATAAAATCACGGATTCGACTGTCATTCATTTCATCGTTGAGCCTGATTCGATGATGGATGCGTGTTAATGATAATTAGGTAGGTACGCGAACTTTATACGGCATTAGGTATTCCAACATTTTACAGTTGTATGTTTTACTTATGCGTCATTCTGTAACGGTTATGACAAATAACTCCGGACTTGAGGCGGTCGGGTCAAAATAAAGCAATTGAAAATGCGAGGAGTTAGCACCTCTTTATATTATTACTTCTTTGGGGAACGGGAAACATCATGTAATATTTATGTATAATGATACAGCCGATCCTAATAAGTTAGTTAAACAAACACGTGGCTATGGCAAAACGTTTCATGGCAGTGATAATTTTAGCACTCTCTTGGTAAGCAACAAGTAGCTGCCTCTGATGTCCGGAATGACACAATCGTAATCTCTATTAAAAGATGTTTAAAATCACTTTCACTAAAGTAACCCTATAGTTGCGCGCAGCATGGTGTATAATTTTCTTTCGGCAATTACATTACATAACGGAAAGAAGCTTAACGTCTTCGGCGTACTGAATCACGTACCTAGTGAGTTACACAACCGTAAACAGCGATGGTGCCTGCGAGTTTTTCAATCGTCTTTCGGTGATTCACAGAGTGTCGCCCATTGTCCGCCCCGCGCGCGCCGTCGACAACTCTATGTAATTGAGATCGACGCGAGTAACTTTCATCATCCGAATCACACAAACGTAACATGGACAATCGAATTCCAAAATTAATGACTTTTAACTCGAACACAACTTGCGAGATGGTAAGAATTCAACGGAACGCGTTCTCTAGCGCCGCCGTAGTAATGGAAAAACAAATACCTAGTTTTACTTTCCCCTTTACTTGCCGAATCTATACCGTACCGGACTGACTCACGTGGTGGTGATTTCGGTTTCACTCACCTCTATTGGTTCTCTACATGTAGGCACCTAACCAGTAATGAAAAATATATCAATGAGCGACACATCGCTATCCTCGTTAACAAAAAACACAAAACTACCTATTCCTTCTGAGACACCATCAATCATAATTTAGTAGTTGATTAACATTATTATTTTGTTCGGTATGATGGTCGGATATCTGTCATGTTGTCGATACATTTTGCCTGTCATGGCAATCTATGTTTACAAAATCGTAATGGTATTTAATAATTGTCGTAACCCAACGTTTCATATAATTACGTACTTTCAACCGATTTCAAAAAAGGACGTCTCATGTTCGACCTCTAAGTTTTCTACCCTGATATCTCGACCACTAATCCCACCTCGATGCGACTTCCACTAATAGATGCTCTATCTTTTTCCGAGAAAATTCTTAGGAACATAAGAGTTTCATTCATATACTTACAAAGTATATAACATGGAAGGTATAAAATATTGGCACTACTACTTATTTTGTTTAAATAAATAAGTCCAACAAAAAAGATACGCTCCAGTTTTTATATGAAATTAACAAAGTGGTTTGTTGGATCATTGTTAAATTTTGATTAGTTAAACGAGTCTAAATTGGTCTGGCTCGTTAATTATTGCGGAAGTACCTACTCAAAAAAAAACTTACCTAATTAATATTTGTCCGAGTAAGAATAAGCCTACGAATAACCTACACTCCTATAGAGTTTCCTCTGTTTTCTATAAAGTTTTCATTTTGATATTAACGCTTTTTTTTAATTATTACTTTACAACGAACTTCGAAACATCATAAGTGTTGATGTAGAGTCGCTTCAATATCTATCTTCTACCTATATACCTTCTTAATTATTTACTCTTTAATTGAAATCTCCTAGGTAATGCTAGGTTTTATTCGAACTGGCATGAGTATAACTCGGTTCCAAATTGTAATTTTGTGACTGATCTCAAACTCACTGCATGCACTGCACCACTAATATAGTCTGGACAGGTCTGGGGTGCACTACTTGGATAATTCCAACAACAAAGCTAATAACAACCATGTCATCGCATTATGTAAGCCTTTTCGGTATAAGATGTTATGAAAATTGTTCAATCACCTCAGTAGGCTTCGTATCAAATAAGTTCAGTTAATTCAGTAATAAGTTCAATGCAGTCCGAGACGAAACCGGTTCAAGCTCCCTGTAAAATATTTTATTAAAGTCTCTTTTTACTTGTTTCTAGTGATCGCAGGCTTAATTGATTAACCTATTACATAATTATGTAATTATTATCTTACTATTTACTAGTAACTATTAAGTACTTATTTATAACAAAAGAATATAAGTAATCATTCTACTCATATCACTAAGGTCCTACTTAGGGCACGTCGAACTACACATACCTACTGTAAAATTCCTTTTCTTTGAAAAGTAATATCCATGCAAAGAGCTTCTCGAGTCCAACAAGTCGGGTGATTACTTGTTTCAAGGTTAAGAACTTTTGTAATTATAAGAACTTTAGCGAGATATGTCTCAGAAAGGTCATGCAGACGACAAAGAAACATTAAAACTCTTCGTATTCCGCATTTGTGCATTCTTCTCAGTCACAAATAAACAACGGACCAACCAACAGACAACTGATCACGCACAGTTCCTATTCTAATGTATGAATTAAAGTAAATATTAAAACGTAACTTCCCTGAAAAACGTGTAAATAGTACGCATTTGTACCTAGTCTAGTCTACGCAATGAGCTCTCATTGCCATCGCAAGTAACCCTCCTTCTTACACAGTTGGATAAAAACGATAAACATCGGGGAATCGAACCTCGGGCCCCTCACCTACCTGCCAATCGCAGGTTCACTGCCGCTGGCCGAGGAAGTCATCTAAAATATCCAAGAAAGAGCTTCGTTTGGGCGCTCAGCTAGAAATAGAAGCCTCTGACAGATAGACGGACAACGACCATAATATCGATCCTTACCTTTCGGGTATCAACCCTGAAAAAAGGTGAACCCATGTCAGGAAACTTTTACCGCAAGGATATTGTAGAAAGTTTTACTAAGTCATTTTTCAAAGATAATATTGAAAACCCCTATAACTTCAATACTAAATATCTAAACTCCACGCGAACGAGATACTTATAATATTAGACCAACAATATTATAGAAACCTTACAAATACTGGGTGTGACTGGGGTGAAGGAAGGTCTAACCTCTAGCTGCAGTTTTAACGCATCGCAGTGACTATAATGTTGTGAAAAATGGCTTTATAGAACACTAATATGTCGGATGGGGGCATTAAGATGCGTCGGGTCGGCAGACTGAACAGCAGCCAAGCCGCGCAGGGTGAAAATCAATACTTGCTGGCAGCGACTCCACTGCGCCGCCAGTACACCCGTACGAGCAATTTATGTACTTCATCTGCCCAACAAACTGCAGTAGGCGATCGTTTGTGCTATATATACTCGTAAAATGATTCACTTTAGCGCCTTCTTTCGAGCTTGGTTCGCTTCTTTAATTAGTAATGAACATAAGAATAAATGTATTTAGATAATCAGCTAAAATCTTATTTGCGTGCGTATTTTTGTGCGTCGTTCTTTGAATAATAATTGTAATAAGTTACAATTAACTGAAGTCGCTTATTATCCAAAGTTGATATTGATCCAAAGATGCATTGGCATCAATCATTCTTAAATGTGTATTAAGGTGCTTCTGAGAAGACTAAAACAGCCACTCAAAGACAGAACACATTAAACAGCCATGTATTATAACATAATAAGTCATTAATTTACTTACCTCCTCTACGTCTAAGTTTTTGATAAATGTTTTATAATATAATGATATATTCTTTTTTTAACAAAAATACTATACAAAATAGTAAGAGAAACAGAACAAAAGATACAAAGATACAAAGGCCGAGCACGGTCTCATCGCTAAGGACACAGTTCATCCTGACAGGCTATGGATACGTACGGAACAGATATAAAAGATTTCGAACATTCACAGGAAAAGTACCTATTAGCCGCACGTCGTACCCAAATGTAAGTATTTTATTACGCGTGTATAACTTTACTTTATTTTACACGTTTCCAACAGGGTCTATTATTAAAAGGGTCTACCCTACAACGACTTCAATAACAAACAAATATCTTGTATAACTTATAGACATTATACACACAAGCATAACATTACAACCGGTATGAATTTCAGATTTAAAGTGGCTTGGCTGATTTGAATTTTTCTACAGTATTAGTTTTTCGATTGTGATGATCTTATAAACCTTTAAAAACTTATTAAAAAAAACTAGTGAGATAATTAAAAAAAATGTAAGTACATACTTAAGTATTACCAACACTAGCATCTATTATTTTAGCGCGCAAATCTGATTTAAACACGCCCGCCCGCCCACCAGGCAAGATACTCACGGGAAATCGCGCGGGCGTGCCGACTCGTAGCGCGAAAAGCAGAGCTACAACCACTGTTTCAGCTGTGAGCGCCATGGCTGTCTCCTTACATCTCACTGCACCGTCTTCGCTTTAATTCCTTCCTAAACTCCCGAACCGCAATTTATAAACACGGAAGCGACATGCAGGTGCTTTGAATATCGGAAATGCGTACAATGCACCATGCACTGAAAGCGGACGAACTCGACTGTAATCGCGATTAGAACGCGTACACTTATGCCGCGCCGGCTACCGAATAACCATTGCGTGCCCCCGGTGTGCTGTACCACCTTTCGCACCTCCGAGAGAAAGTCGAAGGAAAGTGCAGATTTTGGCTGTCAAGACACCGCCCACACGCGTCCCCGTAGGAGCATTGTCGCGAGTCATCCATCACTCGAACCCGCCGGCCGTCGGCTGCCGCTAATCAAAACAAATGAACAATATCGCCTTGCGGTTCCACTCGACCGCACGCTCGAACCACCTCCAGCGCTCGCGGGCAGGCTAATAGGTAACGCGTACGAGCACACTTGAGGTGATTGGGTTCAGCACACAATGACTAATAAAAGCTATGCATGATTAAGTATGTTTGTAGTCGTCACTGGCGCCGGCCGCCTGTTTCGATTTTGAGTAATGTTACGCATATCAGGGGAAAAACAATATTTTATAATGTAACACTTACGCTTTTACGACATCTATTCGACCTATTCTATCTTTTGTGCAACGCGACTGTAGGGCGTGGTTTTCTTTCAGTCTTAGTATTTTGAAAAGGTAGAACTCTACCTATCTTACGTATGGGGTTGTGGTTTATAAGATTGCCATAACGATTATACAAGGAATAAAATACTGTTTTGGTTAACCTGACCTTGTAGATACCTACGCACTTACGCTAAGTACAGTGAACGTGTTGAGGTGAATATCCAGAAGCGAGTGTTGTCTTATCAAGTAACTGATAACTTGGAATAATAATGTGCCTGAACCAGTGAAACCCGCATTGGTAACACTCTACTTAGGGTACTTACTGGCAGTTATCGTCAAGTAACTTATACCCAACCGTTATCATGGAAGTTGGTAGAAGTATATGTATAGGGATATTTAGAAACCATATTAACACACATTATTACGTTGATATAAAAAGGGTTTTCTGTACATTGAATTGACTCTACGTGGCAAATAATACCTAAAAAGAGCAGCCTTGTATGATGAAGATGGCATTTCTATCTTTAATGCTATTGTATTCAGCAGATTAAAATAAAAATCTTTGTTCGTAGGTACCTACTATGTATATCTGGTTGCTCATACTAGAGAAATATTACATGTTAATATTATATAGGCATATAAACTTTTCCTATCAGATCCAGGTGCTAGGTAGGTAAGGTACAACAAGCTTTTTATTCATAACTAGGGAGATCTCGCGACTTCGCCTGCAAGAAATTTCGAAATACAGAGGTTTTAAAGAATGATAAGGGGTAGGTACAGACGCTGAGGTCTATAACTAAAAAACTATTTGAAATATTCAGATAAAACAAAGCCTATGCGGTAAGTAAGTGTACCTACCCTCACAATCCCCGAAAATTTCATTTGAATCCGTTGAGTGAAGCACTTTGTACATTCATTGTTGTTGTGTATGTACGTTGTACATTATCAAATTATGTGAAAATCCATATAAAAATAAAGGTGCTCAAAACGGATTACTTTTGTATTTAAATTATATTTTTTGATGGAAAGAACGATTTTACATATATGCTGTTACGTGTGCTAAGGTAATATATTATTAGTATTTTAAATTGCTTAATACGTGCACAAGGAGTAATGAGACTTTACATTGAATACTTTTCAATTACTTAGTTATAACGGTAACAACATGAATAGACAATAATTGGCGACCTACATTTATAGATGTGTATAACTTCAGGGAACTCTATAGTATAGACTGTATAGAGAGTATTTAATGCCCATACGTTATTTCGTCAGGGCAGTTAGTCAACTGCTGTTAGTCAAGAGCCCTGACGAGCCCTTCGTCCGCGTGAAATAAGTGTGTAAGATGTTATAAGTGGGACCTTTGGTGTACAGGCGCTAAGGCACTAATAAACGGTTTATAATATTGAGATAAAACTAAACCTTTACGATAATGTAGTAGTAGTAGTATTTCTTATACAATTCCTGAAAATTTCATCAAAATCCGTTCAGCGGTTTCGGAGCCTATTCGAAACAAAATTTGCAGGCAGACAGACAAAGATTCTAAAAATGGTTCAATATGTTTAGGTGTCATATAATATATATCAAATTCAAATATTATTGCGCTTAATTTTAATATGACAGACATACACTCCAATTTTATATATTGGTAAGACCCAACTGGAGGATTTTCAAGAGTGTTGGACATAAAATCAAATTCCTCTTGTTTTCGATGCTTAAATGCCAATATCCCTAAAAAGTCTCCATGTAAGTAGCGTATAATTTCAATAAATGTGAGATCTCTAACTCTTCAAATTAACGACTTCCAGTTTGCAGATAGGCGTGAAATTCGGCACTCTCGAAACTCTATAGTGTCGTTAAAAGGCTTGTAATAGAACGTAAACAAGAATACAAAATAAAATCAAAATCAGAATAGTGTAATAATATTTCTTATAAATGACGATATCGAAAGTGTCTCTCATTTTCAATAATTTTACTAGTCAATAACAATAAGGTACCTATTAATTGTTAATATATAATGTATAATTAATTATATTGCTTCCGTAATCTCATGTATACTTATTGTAATACTATTAGATCACAGATAATTAAAAACTACATTTTAATAATAGAGTATTTATTAGCACGTAGGTTAGATAAATTGTCTCTCCGGTAATTGTAGAATCGTAGCTCTGGATCGTTAAAATTACTTATCTCATCATACACGGTGTCTAATTTTTAACCTTTTCCAAATTGTGTATCTCAGCTGAGAAACTCATAGAGGTGTTGTTTAGTAATATGGTTTCTGTAGGTACTTATCATAAAATGTTTATAGACATGCTTTTAGTTCTTGGCTTCAGTTCTCTATCCCAGTTCCATCTACTTCTCTATCACATCAAAAATATGTACCTACTTAGGTACCTAGGTACTTAGTAAATAACCGCTGGGGAAACAAGTATAATTAACATTGTTAATGCATTTGTATAGATTTGGATAGGATATGGTATATAGTTAGTAGGTACAACGGTCATGAAAACCTGAATCAGGCGGCAGGCCCGACACTACGTACCTACCCACCTTATATTGTTGTATCGGCTGAGCTTCTATTCAACAATGCATGAAATAAAAGCACGCCTCGCCGGCTACAACCTATTAAGCACAGAATAATGTTCAGCAGGCCATGGGTCTCTCCTCACAACTGAGGCCTGAATCGTCTTACCCATTAATACCTAGTAAAGCTACAGATTGGTGAAATGGTGATCAACGAGTATCGGTATCGGTATTCCTTGAGGACGTACCTATTGATAAAAAATAACGTAGTAACTATGTGTTCGGAGCGTTTCAAGAACTTATTTAGATTTTTTTTTGTTGGTACCAAATATGTAATGAAAGAAGAATTTCTGGTGTATACCCATAGATCTCCTAACGGAACGTCCAGTTACTCGTTTACACCACAGGCAGGACGCTGCGAGGATTGAATAATAATGAAGACAAGACTAACAGCAACGAAACCCGTATTATTAATATTCGCACACGTCTGCAAGCGAGCTTTATGATGCCTATGTAATATAAATTTCGCCTGTTTCACTATGCGTGGGGACGACGACACTCAAGTTTGTGCGCTCTACTGTGGCTCTACCAAAACAATTCGAAATACAGTATCTTAATTAAAGTGTCGTTAAGTACGTACAATCTCCAGCGATAGTCTCGTGAGCACATGTTCGTTCACTGGTGATTCATTTGTGGGGAAAAAAAAACAGTAAGGGACGGCGGCGAAGGCGGGTGACGCAGCGCGAGTCATTGATCCCGATGCGTTCCCCGACGGCCGACGCCACACCGGGGCCGGCGCCGCCGCTCCCGCCGCTCGCGCTCGCAGCCGGCTTCGCGTGCGTCGCCGGCGCCGCCGCCCTCGCCAACTGCGCGCTGGTGGCCGCACTCCTCAGGCGGTCAAACAACGGTAAATTACTTACTTTTAATTTTATAATTACTTTTCTTACAAGGTATTTTTATTACATTCAAACCCTTTGGTATTTGACAATCTAGTTAACACGGTGCTGGTAAACACATAAATGAGCTAGTGCTATTTACACGATATAATTAGGGTGTAATGGAACACGCTTTTCTTTTAAATTTCAGGTTTGTATTCTATCATAATACAACTTGCGGTTGCTGATTTCGCATTTATAGCGACAGCACTCGGTCCAGAGTTATGGTCAAGCAACATGAGAACCTGGGTGTTCGGCAATGGTGGCTGTGTCGCCTACCGTGGGCTTAGTGTGTTTACATCGACAGCATCACTCTATTTAGTGACTACTATTGCGCTACATACGTTATCAACTGTTAACCTAGAGGCAAAAGCAGCGATCCAAAGAGTTAAAAGGCGCAATCGAGACGATGATGAAGAGATCCGTTCCTCTCGCCACAGCCTCGTAGCGAGCAGCGATACGTCAACGCCACCTCGTACGATGAATGTAGACTACCGGCTCGCCGACACGACAGTTCCGATAGTGCCACCTTCAATTTTTGTATGGGTGCTGTCTGCATCTTTAAGTATTCCAGAATTTGCATTAGCTACGGCTGTAAGGATGGATCACGAAACGGTTGAGTGCACTCTAGTAGACTCCAATCACAAAGTGAAAATGCAAACTATGCTTGCTGTGTTTAATTTGATTCTGCCAATGATAATAATGAGTACTGCGACGATTCTAATAATTCTCCGATTAAAATCGACCAAGCTACGATCCCAAATCGCAGGCAGTGAATCAGTGGAAGCTTTAAAGTTATCGTTGAGCTTAATTTTCGTGTTCTGTGTGCTGTGTTCTCCGCGTTCAGTGTTTCATGTTTATAACATTTATTCAAAAACAATCAGTGAAAACGATATAGAATTAACACACAACAATAAGATGGTAATATTAAGTTTAGTATTTAGCGCTAGTTATTTAACTGCAACATTAATTCGACCCCTTATATGTATAATTTCAATATCTCAATTAAAAAAAATATTTTCATTTCGATTGAAGACTGGTGTAGACAATGTTTAACAAAATAGTAACTTTTTAATTACCTAGTGATTGAATGAAGAGGTAATCAAGCTTTATATTATTAAAAACGGACCAATGAAGTGTCAAATAAAATAAAATGTAAGTATGTAGTTTGGTATTAAATTGCTCATTAAGTGTGCCTTGGTTTTTATACTTATCTAAATCATGTAAAAAATAAAAAATTGAATTTAAAATGTTGTAGATAACTAAATAAAATGTGTTACTTAGGTACTTTCTGAGTAGGTATAAAAGTAAAGTACAAATCTTAATTCTAGGTTTTAAGCATGGAGGTACGTACTATATACTATTACAGTCAGCAAGACAATGGTCAGTTTACACAAAAACTTTTTTGATGCCGATCGATCCTATTCTTAATAAGGATAAAAAGTATTTAAAACTCAGGTAAGAATACGAATAAGATTATTTTTTTGAAATACCTACGTATAATTCTTATCTTACCAATAAATAAAATTGGAGTGTCGTCAGTAAGATCGAAATTTTGGTTCATAGTTCAATGCTTTTATATGACACCTAAACATAATCAACCATTTTTAGATTTGTCTGTTTGTCTTCGTTGTTTTGTCGCGAACAGGCTCCGAAACAGCTTAACGGATTGTTCAGAGATTGTAGTGGGAATATTAACTTACCGATTAGACTTTGTATTTCCTCCATATCATAAACGGTTAATAGTAATCCCCTTGTAACTGTTTAAAATGCTCTGAATTCTGAAATTACACGCGGGCTAAATCGCGAGCTCTCCTTAGATCCAAATAAAACAAGTGGCGACAGATTTATACCTTCTTCTAATCGGGGATTCAATAGGTTCAAACCCCAGGCCCAGCTCTGACTCTTCGAAGTTATTAACGTAAGTAAGTTATTTAAGTAAGTACTGAATTAAAAGAAATTAAATATCACTTGCTTTCTCCATAATTATATCAAAGGCTAGTGATGTCTGCCAACCTGTACTGGCTCGTATGGTGGACTATGGCCTAAACCCTACTTACTTAAGAGGAGACCTGCTGTCTGATTGTGCAACTCTCTCGTAATCAGCGATTTAATTGGTGTCGCATATGATGTTTCATATAAATTTGAACTTTAAAGCCGAAAAACTTTATGTGCAATCATTACGCCACTCGATAGAAATGGAGTTCAGTCTTACGCTAGTAAGTCTCGGCTGATTGTGTTCAACGCAGCATACAGCGACGACGCTTTCTGTCCTGATCCAGCTACACGGATGGCTAGAGTACCTACTTATTACTCGCTCCACCCTCACCTCACATCTTTAATCACTGTAGATAGAGGGGTCCGAGCAACCTGCCCGATTATAGCATTAAGCACATAATGTTGCACCATACAACCGACCCCCTCTACCCTGTCTGAGCAGGACGGAGACTTCACGCCAATCGACAACAGATGGCACTAAGAGTACGAATCACGCTATCGAGGTGCCTGACCCTCGACCACTTGGGGGACAGCTACCGACATTCAATTAGCGAAAACGCGACTGTGCCGCTCTATAAAGCTCACCTAATGGTAAAATTATTTACACCGGGGTGTCATTACACCTCGAGAACTGCCCGGGTGGATGGGATAAACCCAGAGGGCCGAAGGTCCTCTTAATCGCTTGAGCTGAGCCGCGTAGTACGAAGTCTCGCTATCGAAATATTCTAAACATCTTGCATAAAATCGATCAAGGTATAAAAGCTCCGAATTGTGGAGCTTGGGCGCACCTCGGGCACAATCACTTAGCCTGGCAGATCCACTTTGCTTCCCCCGTCTTCCAATATGTTCAATACTTGCATGAAAAGTTAGGTTGCAGATGCAGACTAATTTTGAGTAGGTAGGTACTTATAGTACATGGGTACTACAGGTATGGTTGTAGAACTTATCGATATTGAAGTGTAAGGTGTGAAAGTTTTAGAATTTAAGAGCAGTGTCGACCTAACTGATACCGAATACCATAACTTGAAAAAGGCTTAATTATACCATCTACTATCCCTAATAAGCTACTTCTACTGGTATTTTATTTTTATTTTAGTGTATTATGCTACCTACAAGGGTTAAATTAGGTTGTCAGTGCTAGTTATGGCGCGGAGGAATACGCTCTAGGCCTCCTCAGTTATGAGAAGACCAGTGTCTTGCCGGTGGAGCTAATGAGATGAAGCCAGGTGTAGTAAACATCAGATCTGAAATTATCCATGTTACTGGGAAATGACTCGGAACATGAACTGGTCTGGTTACTACTGGTCTACCCAGTTTGTCAATATGCAAAATAACAAAAAATCTTTGCTGCATTCATTCGTTCAGAAATGAAAATAAATAATTCACAATCTTGTAGAGTTGTGTAAAGATATTAGAAAAAAAAACAAAACGAAGAGAATATTGTTAATAATGACTCGTCTTAAAATATCTTTTTGGGGTTATAAGGAGGCGGTTTATTTAAATATTGATTCTAAAACTAAAAATTGTATTTAATACAAAAAGTTTATTGGTGAAAACATGAAAAATATAATAGATTAATGGCTGATAAAATGCAGCAGAAATGTTACAATATTTGTCCATCACAAAAACTATCTTGCTAATAAATGCCTGAAAATTCAGAATGCTATAGTAATCAGTGATGGGCACAACAAAATGGTTAATGTCAACATTTAGATAAATTTGGTAAAATTGAAGTTGCAAGACCACATAAAAGACACTAACAAGTTTTTTGTGCCCAACTTGATACAGCCATTACAGTTTGTGATTTTATTATTTATGAAAATCTATAATTTATTGGGTTATTTGGGCGCACTTTAACAAATTCATTAATAACTAATTCCATAATTTCAAACATTCACCATCATGGTCTCCATTTCACTGCGGACATGCGACGATAGGAATGTTACTCGGGGGCCGACCAGCTGTTAAGATTCGTTTCTATTCAATAAAGGAAAACACTTTTAACTTAAGAAACCGTAATTTTAATAACTTAAGTTATAAATATTTATATTCATCAGGTCAGCTCGATATCTGTAATCCAGTGTAAATACAGAAATACAAAACCGTCAAAGATGACACATAACATTTAATTTTAGACGGAACGTGAAGGTCCGCTGCGAACGACATTTTAACATTTTTTTACAAGCGACTGCTCGCAACAGCGGCGGGTGCCCGCGCCGCGCGACGTTCTCGAATGTTACTCGTTTTCTTATAAAACACCGATGAGAACAAATGCGTGTGGTGGGGGCGCGGCGGCTAGTTGTCGCCGCCCTCTGCGGGCTCGTCGCCGTCGCCCTGCGTGTCCGACGTCCACAGCGTCAGGTTGTCCCGCAGCAGCTGCATGATCAGCGTCGAGTCCTTGTACGAGTCTTCATTCAGTGTGTCCAGTTCGGCGATCGCGTCGTCGAACGCCTGCAACGTTAACACGGGTTACGACTCACGCTCGGTCCGTTACACTCAACTCAATTATATATTCAATTAACTACTGCCCTCGTTAGGATTGCAAGAGGGCCTCGAAAGATATGTAAACATTTATTATTGTTACAACATCTATAACTGGTACAAGTTAAAACACTCTAATGCTGGCTGGATCGAGGATTAAGGGTTAATTGCACTGTATTTGGTAGTCATGCTTGGACATTAGTTATGCAAGTCAAGACATCTAACTATTACAAGTTTTCGATTCATCATGCAATGTGGTAGATAGATGTTAAAGTCTCTCGAAAGTTAGTAGGCTGTTACATCATCATGTCACACTGCAGTCCACTGATCAATGTTTTAAACCTGTTTAGCTAAGTGGCACGCTCTCGCAGGTGAGTTGATTATCTCGTAATAAAATACGGAAAAGTTGAGCGCAAGACCGAGCCTGATGGGGTGGGTTGGTTGCATTTTGGCCTTAGCAATGTCGAACGCCTCCTGGTATGCCTTCTGAGAGTCCTCCACGACGGCTGGGGACAAGCAAGCACGTTAATACGCTAGCGTGCACCTATCCTCGTGCCAGCCAGCACAGAGCCTATGCATAACTGACACAAATAATGACCTGTTTGGCGAGCTGACACGCCTTGTCTGGTGAATTTAATATCTCATAATAGAAGACGGAGAAATTTAACGCCAGCCCAAGCCTTATTGGGTGTGTGGGCTGCATTTTCGCCTTGCTGATTTCGAAAGCATCTTGGTATGCTTTCTGTGAATCCTCTACAACAGCTGTAATATAAATATATGTTTAAACACTGATTTAGTACACCAACCAAACTAATTGTTCATTTGAAAGTCTTAATGCAAAATATAATCTGTACTGCTACTAAGCAAAGTTTTTAATATATTGACGAAGTGTGAAGCAAGCCAAGTTTTCAAACACTTACAATTTCTGGTTTCTCCAGTGGCCACTTCCGCGAGGTACCTGTAGTAATCTCCCTTCATTTTAAGGTAGAATACTTTACTTTCTGGATTGCTAGCTTTAGGGATAAGGTGTTTGTCAAGTAAGCCCTGAAACAAGTCAAATGAAAATTTTATGTTAATGTAGTCCGAAATATGTTTATCATTATTTCATTTTATAATCAAGTCAAATACTAATAAAAATGATGATAAAAGCCAAATAAATACATTGATCATATTTAATAAAATCTTTTATCTATTGAATATTACATTGAAATGGATGATGGTAAATTGTAATGAAAAAAAGAGTAAACCATTTAGTATAAAAACAAATTTCGATCAAAAAACATGTAGGTAACTCTTCATAAAATTTAAGATCCTTTCCAGATCTTTGTGTCATCATGGTATTGATTTTATAAGGCTAAACTGAAAGCCTTACTTCAAAATTGAATATACATAAATCAATCAAGTTTTTCCATTTTCTAAATTAAATTTTTAATCAAAATTAGATTAATTTTATTTAAAATAAGTGAAATAGTCGATGTCTAGGGACAGGGCAACGAACGGAGCCAGATCGGCGCGCGCAGCGACGCGGCGCAGTACGTCACCCCCGCCCGCGCGCCGCGCCCGCACCGCACCCCTACGGGCGCCCACATGGCTAACCAGCTTTGCAACGCCCATGATTAATCAGAACAGGCCCGTTACGTAGGAAATGACCGCGACAACTACCGCTTGCATCACCCCCTCAAATTAGCACCATGCGACTATATGACGTCATTGGCGTAGGAAGACGGCTAGCGACGTTAATCCACCTGATTTGCATGGATTTCATAAATAACATTATTGCAATTTTTTAAATTGGAGTTTGATCGTCTGGACCGTCCTGTAAATGTTAAATTTATAACTTACCAGTACATCGTAGCAGATTTCTCTGAGCTCCTTTTCTACTTTAACTCTATATTCTTTTGCCATCTGTTGTTTTCTTTCCGATCCTTCGGTTTTCTGTTCAATTGATGAGATAACCCGCCACGACGACCGTCGAGCCCCGACGACGTTCTTGTAGGCGACGGAAAGTAGGTTCCTCTCCTCGTTGCTGAGCTCCACGCCGGTTTCGGTGACTTCCTTCATCGCGGCCGCCATGTCGTCGTATCGTTCCGCTTGCTCCGCCAGCTTGGCGCGTTGCACCAGTTCCTCCTTGTCGACGGACATCGTGGACGATGAGAAAGAACTATGTTACCGATGCCCCTGTAATAAATTTTCAAAATGTGAACAACGTGTGAAATATTTCGCGTAACCCGACGTTTAAAATCGCTTCCTCAGAAAGACTAATCGTTTAAACATCACTTTCACCGAAGTGAATCCAAATAGGTAATGAGATTTCATCATGTACTAATGGCGCACCTTGGATGGAGGCCCACGACCGCACTAGCGCAATGTGAAAATTCAACGCAGCTCAAGGAGCGACCCTCACGCCAAACGCGACATCGACGTGGCGTCCGTTCGGTTTGACAGCATCTCACAGACTCGAGCGACTGGCTAGGCACGCGCCGTCGGTCAGCCTGCGCCACTGCGCCACCGGTATTGATCCGCCGACGCGGGATAAACACTCCAGACGAAATACGACCAGCGCGACGCTTGCACACGCCCCTCGCCCCCCCCCCCTCCCGCTCCCTGCGCCCGACGCCCACCCCGCGTGCACTGCGCCCGCCGCGCCGGCCCGGCGCCTCACGCCTACCTCATTCTACCCTTATCTATCTACAACCCCCTGTTCGATATCCTGTTGCTAGGCTCCAATACGCTCCGCCGACTTATTTAATATACATCCATCACAGCTTCATACATTGAGTACGAATATACGACCAAATTACTACGAAATTCCTACTGTAAGAAATGTTTTTCAAATAACCCTTATCATAAAATTAAGACTGAAACCTTATCATGAGTCACAAATTTTAAAATCTGATTTTTGGTTTTCTTTTCTCTACATTTGTATTATTTCCTGACTTAAGAACTTAGAAATTAAAAAGAGACCACAACCCTTAAATTAGTGATACTTTTCATTAACCTTCAAAAATAAAATGGTCCCATCTCAGTACGGCCCTGAAGTTTATTAGCGAATATCTCTATTTTCCAGGAAGGTACGTATACGTATTATACCTACCTATATTACTTATGTAAAGTCATATGCATAAAATTTAAGGCGGTTATTTTTTCTTGAAATAAAAGTATTTTACTTTAACCTCAAGATGAACAGATGACATCGTAAGTTAACATAGGTTTCCCATACCGAAAGGGGCTGGAAGCCTATTGTTTTCGCTAGGATGTCCACTTGCTGTCTATCAGTCTGATACGAGTACTCTAGCTCCTAAACCTATGAGATAAGGACATGAAATTCACATATACTTTAATTTGTATTTATTACATTATTTTATAATATATAAATTATTCCAGGGGTTTATCCATACTATAAAGGAAACACAAAAGGAGAACGCATTTTGTCCAACACTCAATTATTTTTTTGACGACTCGGTGGCGCGTTGTTCAGTGACCCTGCCTGACGAGCCGTGGGTCCCGGGTTCGATCGCCGGCCGGGGGAAACATTTATTTGGCAGATAAATGTTTGTACTCGGATCTTGGGCGTTAAATTGTGTTGTGTTTTCTGTGTGTGTCCGCCACCCGCAACACAGGGAATCCTAGTGCGTGGGTGTGAGTGTGTAAGCGTTTATTATTATTTATTCTTGTCGTCAAGTATTTTGTATTTATCTACGGAAAGGTGCGGGGAATCAACCAAACAACACGGTAGCTTGAAGCGCCCTTCTTTATTTGCATTTACAGAATTAACAAGACACACACACATAACAATCATAAAAAAAAAAAAAACGTTCACACACTCACACACAAATCATCTTCATCGTCAACCAATAACTAGCCCACACATAGTCCACGCAGTTAGTTTAGGTTAGCTCGTAGTGGCTCAATATTATGACTAACATATGACCAGCATGACATTTCATATGACCTAAGTTCTGTGCTCTAATGAAGGTTCGTGAGAACAGCTTACGGTTGAGTAATACGATAATACCCAGCACTAAATAATAGTGTCTTGTGTACAGCCGCGTTGCGACAAACGCGCAGACGTCTCCAAGCGCTGAAAATCACCACGCAATTGGAGCTTAAAATTAGGGTTACCATACTTCCAGGTACATTGACACCTATCCTGGTTTGCAGCGTTTAAACAAGTGTCCGATCAAGTAGATTATCTCGGTCAGTGAAGATAACAATCATTATAAAATGGTGTGCTAACGTGTACTCAATGCGGACGCAGCTTTTAGGACAATGAGACACTGGAGAGAACATCAAAAAGCTGACCAGCTGAGCTCTATAACTTTAGTCAGGACTCCTGAAGAATCGCTGTAGCTGAAATCGACTCTGAGTTCTCATCATCATCAACAGCCTGTTATAGTCCACTGCTGAACAAAAGGCATCTCCCAAAAATAGGAGGATTTTCCCATAATCACCACGCTGGGCAAG
>DWLO01000262.1:0-23020 GCA_018245335.1 Dalla quadristriga
CTCCTCACATTAATGTTGTCTGGAAGAAATCGCCACTTAGCGATTATCCCGGTGTTCATCTATCGTAAGTTTTTTTAAAAACTGTTGTATGTTTTTTATTGTGCAGTAAAGAGTATAATAATAATAATATTCCCTAAAAATTGCGGAGAAATTGATTTTGTGTTATGTTCTCCAATCGTTGTCAGTTTAGTAGCTGAGATGTCTACCATCTTAACAACGTAGCTATATACGTGCAGCCGAGCCGTCTCAAATATTTACGGACTCCTCCATACGTCGCGTGGGCCCCTCGTCTGCATCTCGTAAGGACTATATTTAAATTCCGTACTTTCCTTAATATAAATTTCATCATCTTACTTATCCTTTGCGAGATATTTGTAGCAAACAGTCGTGGAGTCGACTTTAGAAAACGCTTTCACACTATCTGCATTATGATTGCCTGTGTTGTGGTTGTCTGTGGCAATGAAACATAAAAAACATCATAAACGATCAAGACATGACCGCTTTTCCGTATTACACGACGCCCAAAGTTGCAAATTTAAGAGGTGTTTTGTCAAAGCTGTAACTGAATAACGCTACTACAAGTATCTAGGAAGTTGTAATTCTACTTTTTGAAATTTCTTTTTGTCGAATGTACCTGGTGCTGTTGGCCCGCCCTACTGGCCTTTACAGCGTCACCGAACGGGTTATTCTGCTAAAATGCTGCTACAAATATAATAACGTTGTGGGGTTTGCTAATTAAAAAAAATTTGAACTAAAATGCAAATAAAAAAGCAAAAATCTACCAGGACCATACTTTTCTTGAATACTACAAGTAGTTTTTGAAGAACCGCATTTGATCGAATTTATTCTGTTGCGCCTTAGATATGATTTTTTTTTTAATGATTGACTGATTTAATTTAGTCTATTGCCACAGATTAGATAAAAGTCAAAGATTAATATATTGTACTTAATAATATTCGCACACCCAACAACATATCACCAGCTCACTACTGAGCACGGGTCTCCTCCCAGGATGAGAAGGGATAGTCCACCACACTGGTCAACTGTGGATTGACAGACCTCACACGCCTTTGAGAACATCGTGGAGATCAAACATACAGGTTTCCTCGCGATGTTTTCCTGCACCGTTAAAGCAGATAATATTTACATAAATTAGAAAAGTCATAGAGATGCGTGATTTGAACCCCGGACCCCCGAGTAGATGGCCGAAGTCTTAATCATTCAGCTATCATTCCTTTTCTTAAATAGCGTTAATTATCCACAGGATAACAGCGAGGAAGTGCGAGCAATTCGCCCATTAAAGTTCGCCTGAATGAACTCTTTGTTATCAGGAAATGAGCTATTACCGTCAAATGGATCATTCTAGATCATTCTACAACTTCATTATTCTGCACTGCTTTAAAATTTAAGCAAATTGTTTAACCAGATTAAATGAGAAGAATACTTCTTTTTAATTCATGCTTATGAGTGATAAATGTTTGGTCATTATTTATTTATTTACTATAACCACAGCATAAAGAAGAATTATTATGGAACCTAGGTATATTTAAACAATTTGTACCAACAAAGTTGAATTAAAACTGTAAACCACTTGAAAATATCGGATAATTTTGCTAATTTCATTTACCTTGTGGGTAGTTAGAAGCCCCAAGGGGCTTCTACCCAAGGGTAACTATAAGAACAACAAAAAAAAACATAAAAAAAGGTTAAATACATTTTAAATTAAACTCGTACTCGTGAAATTTTGAGCAATAATTTTGGGAAGAAACAGTGGGTACCATAGACGCGCCGCGCAAATCCGACGTATGACGCCTTTATTAGAAGAAATAAAGCAGTAAACATATTTATTGGCACGTGCAACACATCACTTCGCAAAAAAAAAGGTATATTAGTATAATCTTAGCTAAAATTTAAAACAACATATATCTCAATATATCTATTTAATTCTGTGAATTATTTATGCTGCAACTTCGTCCCAAAGGGTCTCCTGAATTTTCTAAAGTTACAAAACCGCAGAGCTGATTTTCAGCAGCGCATTTTACTTCACTTTACCATTTGACGATAGATAGAAGTACCGCGCTCTTGTAAATTATTAAATAGAGTTACATCTCAGGCTTTCCCTGTCGATGAAGTTCTTAAAAAATGGCGCAAAATAGCTCTCCCACAGGGCCAGTGGCTATGTAACTCCTCTGAAGATTAGCTTGTCTGCTTGTTCGTTAGGCCTTCAAATTAAAAAAGCATATTTCATATTTTCAGGTAAAACTTTATCCCCTATTGTGCTCCAATTGTGAAGTTTTTTTATTAGCTTATAATCTTTTCCAAAATTCAAGCCTCACACATATAATTTAAAATTATTACTAAGAGATAGAGAAGTACCTAAGATGAAAATAATAGTAGGTAAGACTAAGTATTAATAGTAATTATGAATACTAAAATGCGCCCCTATACAATAGTACCGTCTATACCTACTTTAGTTTCAGCCTGAAGGTTGTCTGGGATAAAACGCTTTCCTTGCTATAAGTCTGGCTTTTGTATCCGAATGGGTGTATTCTGATTTGTATTTCTGTTTGGTGAACAATAAAGAGTAATTTATGTGAGCAGCACCCTCTAAAAGCACTCGAATGTGTTACTTAACTGCAATGTGACAGCTCTTAATCCTATTTTTAAGGTCTACCTAAAACTACAGTTGGTAAAGCTTGTGTACCACGTTAAATATGTCTATGTCTATCTCTGGTTAGAAGCAGCCTTCAGGAGTAGCCACGAATCTGTGACCAATTTCAAATGCATGTAGGCCGTGATCTTCTATTTAGAGTTGACAAGACTTGGACTATATTAAATTAAACCACTCTCAAATAGGGCTGTCAGAAAAATATATAATTATAAGGTAAGATAGGTTAGTTTTAGTTACTTAATATTTCTTTGCAATATTCCAGTTGGTAAACTATTGTAATTAGTGTGTATTTCAAGTCACAATAGCCTTGAAAAACAATTTTTTTACGTCCAATTGGCTGTAGTGTACTTAAATTAATATTTATTTTTTAATCTATCATAATGGGCGAACTTATTGCCTACCAGTGAATCCTGGAAGTCTGTGAGAAAGCGAGGGAGGCGCAAAATTACATTGATAAATTACGCTGGTTTACAGGTAAGTATGATACTATAATCAAAAATTATAAAATATGCATATATAAGTATTATAAACATACATTAATATTATGTATATGAATAAATACGTGTTTATACCCATTATAAATATACTAAAGTGTGTAAACTAGTATATTCAAGTTATTAAACGTACTGTATTGACAATGTTAACGGTTTCCTACAAGAATTCATAGTCTACGAATAGTAGATACCGACAGCTACAGAACTTCTGTCTAAAGTTGGTTAGGGATGTGTTACGTCGGAACGCTTCCTGTATCTGTGAACTCGGACTATCAGGAACTTAAACTGAAACAGACAAGCACTTCTCACTACTTAGCGGTAGATATAGTTGTAATTGTTTTTATTGTCAACCTAATGTTTTAATTTAAGTAAGGTACCTAATTATTTCTATTTTTTTGCAAATGTTTTGATTTTCACATAGGTACCTACCTAGTTCATGACAAAGAAATAAGACGAGAAAAATCACGAATGCATTTCAAATTTACTCCTCAAAATTTACCCTCAAAGTCACAATTCGTTTTTTAACGCTATAACAACCATGATTGACCTTCTCTAACTTTATATGTACTCACTAAATTTCCAGACTCAAAGCAGATAGTCAGGGTCATATAGATAGACAGACACGCGAGTGATCCTATATGGACAACCGAAAAAAATTAAAACATCGAAAATATATAAATATATCGCCCTCGTTAGTATTAAAGCGCTTGCAAATTCTAAACTGATACAAAATGTTAGTATCCCTTGAACGGTATCAGCAAAGGATATTGATTCGGTGCAGCGTGTGCCGCTAGTGTACCTAATGGATTATCAACCACCGTCTAGACCAAAATTGGGGTACAACTATACATAGTTATTTGTACACTAACTCGTGATTAATCTATAGCCCCGGATGGATGGCATGTTGGGTAGGTATTATTTTTGTCCTTCGAGTCTAATTTTATTATTTTATAAGTACGCTACTTGACTTCACCTGCGGTTCCGCCCGCGTAATATTCATATTTCCATACAAATTTTCATGTGCAATTTTTTCTGATACAGGATAAAAAAAGTAGCCAAGGGCCTTTTCTAGGGTTCAAAATAAAACAAGGACAGGTTACACTACTAACAAACATAAAAACATCCATCCATCCATCCATCTATTCTAATAAACTGTCGCATTTGTAATAGGTGTTAAGGTAGAATGGTAGAAAGTTTGTGTGGCTATGATTACGACTCTATCATGCAAATATTACTGAACGGACTCATATGAAGCTTTTGAAGCCTAGAGAAAACCTCCCGTGAATACGTTATGCTCGTGGATTGTTGCAAAGTAGATTAAACGTAGCTTTATTATGGTGATTGGAGCTGATCTGATAATGGAGCAGCTACCTCACGATTCGTCTTGACGACACACACAACTTCCTAGCTCTAAAATATTACGTGTACATTAATTTTTTCTCTGCAGTTTTGAAGCGGGTTTGTTATATTTTTAAATGATTACTTTATATACTTGTAGCCCAACATTTATTCACTGCTAAAAATAAGACTGCCGACATCAATAACATGAATGAGGAAACGATAAAAGGAATATTTTTACAAGCTGTGAATACAGACGCGGCGGAGTTCGCAACCCCCCGGGCGACCCGCCTTTCCTTCGCACCAATATTTGTGAAAATAAACTTTTAAGAAGACAGAGTTTCCCCGACAATTCCTTCCCACAAATATATTTAAGCGGATAAATAAGTACATACCTACGCAAATTCCAACTTCAAGGCAGGCTTAAGTTGGTTCCAAAGAAAATATGCAAAAGGTTTTCTGAAATTCTACTCATGGTGAGTATATCATACGTTCGGTGAATTATTTTAATATCGTAAGATTGGTACAGACAAAATCTCAGTAAGAGATTTTATTATATAATATATTATGTTATGTCAGTATACTGTAGCTCAGTTGTATAAAGTCAACTATTCCTAAAAGTATTTCTCACTGTATAATCTTTAAAATCCTTTTGTAAGAGATCCGATACCATTTCAGGGGTTTAACGCCGAAGTGATTCAGTCGCCTCTAAGAGTAAAAGGCAACAGGAGCAGTTTTAAATAAAACTAAGTGCACGAAGTTGTAGAGCGGATTTACCGGAAGCGGACGCGTCGACAGCGGCCGTCGCTTCAGGATCGCACCACGTTTTCATTCATCCCTCACTTACGCCCTTTCACAGCTGCTGCCGCGTTTACGCGGAAACTCTACACTAGAAACCGCTTCTACTATCGCTCTCTCTTTTCCTCGCGCAAAACTACTGGCCGATAGACAGAAACGAGCAAACAAAATCAATACTGTCTGGAGCCCGCCCACCGGTTCAACGCGGCAACTGCGCTTCCTTACTATAAATTTGATAAAATAAAAGTATGTAAAAATTATTAAAATCGCGTGTCCGCGTTAGGAAATGTATCGGTAAGCGATCGCCGATACGGTGTTGGTCGTACGGCGCGGGGACGAGACGCGTGCGAGGCGAAGAACCACATGTTTAGCACGTGGCCGCGTCACGTTACAATGTTTACCTGCGACCGGCTGACGGTCAGGTGAGAGACGCCGTACGCTGTGCTGCCAGTAATTGCGCCGGTGAACGGAATCTTTTTTGTTGGCGACCTTAGCGAGATAAGGAACTGTTTACCGTGTTGTACGGTGTGGCTTGCAGCTGACAGATTGTCGTGGTAATCGGAACAGTTAGAGTCACGATATAATTGGGATCGCGCCCATACACAACGTTATTTTACTTGCATCCTCGTGATTTTATGTGAACAGTAGCATGAACTTCTACACTTAGAATAAATAATACGGTAGGAATAAGACAGTATGTATTCTACCTCTGAGAGAGTATGTAGTATATTTAATGTTAATGAGTTACAAGGAACTGTAGTCTTTATTCCTGTAGGAATAAGGACTGCTCTACTATATTCAGCGTAGGGAGATACCAGCTTCGAATAGAACAAATACTACCGATTTATAACTGGACGTGTACTAATATTTACTAACAGAACTAACTTACACTAACGGTTCTAACTCCCACAGTCCTATTAGTAACTTTCGTTAGTAACGAATACTAATTAACAAATATTTCTATTAACACATTAGTATTAGGTAGGAACAGTCCCTCATTCAGTTCTATTTGAGGTTTTACTCAGATGTCCATGAGCAGCAGTGGATAGTAGGTCTGCATGCGCGTTAGCTGTCTTTATATAAAAAAATTAAAAAAGTTTCTATCACCCGGCTGGTGTTACCGACCTTATGCGAGTTAACAAATTGTTTACGTCTCGTACACGGTACACGTCTTGTAATAATCTTATCTGCGTCCTCATGATACCCATATTCAGTGGGCGTTAGAGCCTCCAAGCCTCAGGCTACGGTTTGCATTTTTATCAACATCGACGACAGGGAACAACATTTTATTTTGCGTGCCATAAATATGGAACTAGAGAAGACGAAAACATAGTGGAAGGCACTACATTTTCATGCAAACTTATCTGTAACGATGCATAAGCAAGCAGCAACAAAATATTTTGTCCGTGTAAATAAAATTGGTACTACAAGTTATCGCTAGGAGAAACTGTATTACGTACACACAAGCTTTTACTTCTACTGCGTCTACAAGCTTTTGCCATTCAAAAGCTTGTTGCCTTTTGCTTGTCTAAAACGAACTTGTGATCCGCATGCTTTCTTGTCGATATCCGTTATTTAAAAACTTCATTCAATCTATAGAAAGTTAAATCATATTGAATCACATAATAACCGACTATTAATAGGATATATATGGGTTTAAATTGTAGAATTTTGAACTACTGTCGCTGTCACTATCACGTGGTGCAAGGAATGTCGAGTTACAAGTAACCCTGTATATTTTCATGGCTATGCATTTCAGCTACGTCTCATTTTCAAGAAGTATTCCATATGTGGACGGGATATATTCCATATGTGGACGGAATACGGAATGCGAGTTCCCCTCCTTTAAGATATGTAGAGCGAAATAACACTTTCGATATATTACGCCACATTATTAAGTTTAATTTCGTCGGAATACTAATAAAAACCAGCCGAAAATAGCGAAAGTGAACCAACTAGCAGACTACTTATTAGCAGACGATAAAAACTTTTAAGCTTGAAGTCTTATATTTACGAAACTCCAAATCTCATTGAATTGCATATACCCACTCTCGGAGCACCCTGTCAGTCGCACAAAGAATGCCCTAAAAGCTATTCGGAGTCAGAAGCCACCCACCCTCAGCTCCGCAGAATTTAACTAGACTGCCATACACAAATACGATAGAATATCTAGGGTTGGATAATTATATTTTGGTCTGGGACTATAAAATTATAAAAGTAGTGGATCTTCAATATACGTATATCGTTTTCTGTATTAGATTGATACCCTTGTGTATTATGTTTACCTATTAATGCTTCGAAGCGTAAATACTCCTAATAGTATCGGGTTGATACACAAAAAACCAAGGTTTTAAGTTTTACATATGCATAAGTTTAGTTTTACATATGCATAAGCTTTAAGTTTTACATATACATATGCATAAGTCATTAAAGTTTAATTAATAAACAAGATCACATTAAAGTTCGTCTCTCTACTACTATTCATGTTGAAGTTACCCTTAGTGTTACTTTAAGTCATACTTCAAAACTTTTAATTAGTTGGTACGGTGTACAATTCAATATTTAAAAGAACTAGAATTACTCACACATGAAGGAAATATTCCTTTATAAACAAGTAATTCTTGTAAAAATGCTGCAGAAAATTAATTCATAACCACATTCCACATCCGCCCGCATCCACATAACCAAATTCAACCATCAACATCACTGGCCTCCTACTGAGCACGGGTATTCCGAGAATAAAAAGGGTTTCGGTCACCACGCTGGCCAAATGAAGATTCAGACTTCACACCTCTTTGAGAACATTATGGCCAACGTGGCATTTCACGATTTTATCTATCACGTTAAAAGTAGGTGATATTTCAGCTCCTAAAAATCAGAAGTGCGTACGCCTATCTGTGACTTCCGATCGAACCTAGAGTAAGAACCGTAATTGCACCCCTTCGTGAATTATTATTATAAAATAAACAGATAGCTACACAAAAAAGAAAAAATATATCATACAATACTTTTTGTTTGTCGTAAACAAGAAATAAAAATGTTTTCTATGATTTTTATTGTCAATGATTACCAAATTTTGCGCCCTCCTTTAATGGCATCAAGTGCACCTGATTTGGATATGAGTTAACTGTTGAGTTCAAGTGTAATAATTTCGATTTTGCGCCCCCATGAATGAGGCTCACGACCCGTGCATAACCTGCCCCACCCGAGGTAGGTACGCCACTGGATTGAACCACTGACGCTCCTCCGACTAGGAAGTCGGTCTTATTAAAATCTTAAACCAATCGGCTCTCACTGCATATAATTATGTACTCAATAGGTACGTTTACACTTAGTATATTAAGTACGTTTTTAACTTGAGTCCAGTACCAGCATAATGATGCTGATCGTTGATCACGTTTCTTACGCCTTTAACAGGTGACTCTTCTCATTAATTTCGGTACACCCAAAAAGCGTCCTGGAATTCAATTTAACATAAAAGGCACTTCTCGATCTGCAGCTATGCCAAAATATCGATTTTCTTTACGTATCGTAATTTAATTTACGTATCTTTTTCACATACTCGTACCTGAAATTACATTTTGCATGACTTCACATATTTTGCAAGATTTTACATACGTCTTCACCATCTGTGAACCTTGTTACCTACACAATAGGAAACGTGTGGTGGTGTGGTTGTCGGTGACGTCATGTGTCATCTCTCCGATAAAAAAGAAATAAAAAATAGACGTGACAGTAGTTCGCCTCTAGACGCAGTGTACACAGATTCTATCACTTCTCGTAAAAACGCCGCATCATTTCATATCGTAATAAGAATAACAGGAAAGGAAATCTCGTGTATTATATCGGAGCGTTCGTGAAAAGCATTCGCCATTTTATCAGACGACGGTGGCAAACGGCTAACGCGATCGTGATTCTTTGACGAGATGTTAATAAATGAGGCGCTTACACCTTATAATTGGGAAAAACTGGCGCGTCGCCCTCTCAGTTACAGATGGGTCTGAGAATCTCTACGTAGACGGGGATCACTGGGTTCCTTCAGCGGAGGTTATATATTCCGATCACGCGCCCACTCTGTCCTCAGAATATAAGGAATATAAGGCGTTGCGGCCCATTTATTGCACGTCGACTCGCCTCGCTAAGGATGCTTTAACTAAATAATTAATGGCATCCGTCACAGCTTGCAAATTTTAATTATGTCCTGTGCAGTACGTTAAAATGATATGGCGTGTGTGGCATAGTAATAGACGGCAGATGACTTGAATGTTTTGTTTTGAAAATTCAGGCACTAGTTATGCGAGCTAGCTTGTATTTTGAAATGGAGTGATTGTATGGACTTCCAGTGAAACTACAGGATTAATAATCATGATTTGTTAATCGTTTCCATTATTATACTGACTAAATATTATTGCTAATATTGCTCATATTAAACCAAGTCTAGTTTCATAAAAGCTGACTTTCTTCTTAAGCAAAGAGCTGAACATAATATTGTATACCTTCTTATAATATAATACGGAACACACGTATTAAACACGTTTAAGCAATAAAGGCAGCTTATACTTTTCCGTGCACGACATAGTTTGGTGCAAGACGGTGGATACAAGACAGCCATTTATTGCTTCTCGACCAGTTCCATCCACGAACGAGGCAATTATGCCGCTTGCAAACCAAACAAATCATTTTAAACGCCCAACTATTACTGCAATGCGTATAATATGATAAATGTACAGCCAAGTATTCCTTCACGACGCCAAAAATCCTTAGAGTTCAAAGAAATATGTAGAGATTTTCTACGTCTATATGTTTTCTTCTAAGCTAGAAATTTGGCAAGCATCTGTAATTTGTACAGCTACTTGACGTTCATTATGTTACTCGAATACTACATAGGATAGTTTTACGGACAATAACAAAGACGATAGAACCATAGACAAGAAACAAACTTAATTAGTAATAATTAGTATTCCTGTAAGATTAATTGAAAAAAATTATACCGTCATTACTGTATGGAATTGATATTTCGTCGCTGTTTGTAGCTTTTGGTACGACGAAATTGGACTATTATGCACGCACCTAAGTAAAAAATTTAAACGGTAAAAAAATTTCAACGAGAAAAAGAAGTAAAAAGAATGATATTCATTACATAAATCATATCAAATGGATATAGTTTAATAAATGGCGTTATTTTTATAGCTTTAGACAGAATAAATGTTTTTCTGCAAACTCATAAAAGTTTTCACAAGCAATGAAGGGGCGACTGAGCGTAATTTTGTTAGACTCGACAATGCGACTAGTTGAAATTCTTTGAATTAATAATTAGCGTTGTCTACGGATTTCTTAAGCAGCTATGTATAAATATTTTATAACAAATGCAGATATGCGTTCCAGGTTTCTGTCGAAACCCGTATTACCAAGTCGGAACTCGCACAACCGATAGTTAAATCAGACGGCCATGGATGTTTATGAAATAGTAATACATTTTTGTGATACATCGTTATCTGTACTTGCCCTAAATGTTATAATATAAATTAAAAAAATAGCGAAGTCCACCTAGGCCATGGAATTGACAGGACCGTCCAAAATATAATACTTTTAAGAAAAGTAAAATGTTTTACAACCCAACAAAACTTTCCTCTTATCAATATTTGCACCCCATTTATAATTCTAGCTTTAAAATGCTTTTGTGTACCGTTCCTTAGACCACTGTTTAGACTTTAGACATATTTTGGCCTAAGGCTGGAGTAGATTGAGGCTGAAAGCGCAGCTGAGGGATTAAAAAGTTTCATTTTTCACTGCAAAACCTATTGTACGGTCTCGGCTCACTCACATTCTGCAATAAATCAACTTTATTTGTGCATATTCCAAATGAAAAATAATTTGCCACTTCCTGTGAGTTCATTCACCTCAATCATATTTATACAGCGCAAAAATAAGAAACCTCTAGGACCGGGGAACGAAACGTTTTTAAGAGCAGCATTAATGTGATGTTTCTGCAATTATTGTCTTCCTCGGTTTCAGGACAATACCAGTAATACAAAAGTATCAAACAAAATAGGTAAAAGTAGTTAGGTTGGTACTGAAAAGTACAACTTTTTACTTGTTGTAGCTCGTTGCTTCACATTACCAATCTTCAACTACCTACTCAATGTAAAGCGTTGATAGTTTAAGGGGTCTGGAGTTCGGATCCCAACCACGCACAAATTTAGTTTATATGTTTCAGTTTGATATCACTTCCTTTAACGACAGAAAAACTGTACACGTTTCCAGGCGTGCACCTGAAAGCTTTTTCATGTATTCAAAGTGTCATGTTTGAAGTCTGAAAACCCACACTTGGCAAGGCTGGCAGGTATGGCCTTCGATCCTTCCTACTTAAAAAGGAAACACGTTGGCTTATGATTGAAGGTAAGGTACATTTGTATAAAAAATGTGAAAGCTGCGACCACCAGACGTGCTAAATGTTAACTACACGAGCTAATAGTGTACGATATTACTACAATTTCAATCAACGTTTGTGCAAACTAAGCAGCTCTCAGTATTTTGTAATGATAACATTTTTACGTGCATTTAAATACAAAGTATTCCTAGAGATGATTGGAGCTTTTACAGATAAAGTTTATTTTTACCTATGTACCTAATACCTACGTACCTACATTCGTATATTATACCTAAATTACAACTGTATCTTGTTTCGCTATAAAACTATTAAAAGTACACCCTCACGAACCAAGGCATGCTGAAATGTTTTCAAACGCAAACTGAATGTGCGCTGTTGGTACTATGTAATTCCGCTAAGTTGATGTTACTGAGGTTTCTTCCTGGATTTCTGGATCATTGCACCTTTATGGCCATTACACAGGCAACTACCTACTACTTTTAAATTAATACATTATATTCAAAACAAGGCGAGCAATGCTTTTTACGTTTTTTACGTTGTTTACGTTTACATCACAGCAACGATTACAACTTACTAAGTAAGTAGGTACTAAACTAATATTGTAAACCGTTTGATATGTTATCCTGCTTTCGCGCAGCAACGCGAACGGATAGACATATTTTTTTGCATTATAGGCCGGAGAGTGCAATAGACTACTTTTAGAATAAAAAATCATTCCCTGAATAGGTAGGAGATAAGGTTTTATGGAAAAAATATTTTTACACAGGCAGTGTCGCGGGTTAAGCCTAGTGTCAAATTAATTTTAATAATCCTTTATGGATGGTAAGTTTATAAAATGTATTTTTATAATCATACTAAAAACCTTTTTCGAGCTAGTATTTTATTTATTGTAAATTTTATAGGTAGTAGGTGTTCTACTACGATATATTATTATCCTTCTTGTAGTAATTAGGTATAGGAACTACGAGAACGATGAGCTTACGACAATTACTTAGTTCGTATTTGTTCCAGGCAAACTCCACGACGTAATATTCAAGCTCTGGCGTTTCATATGCATGATTGTCGTTTAAAATTAGTATCTCTGCTCTGAAATAATTAATACAATACACCGTAACTCCGTATTCATTTGAAACTCGCACACAATGTAAAAACGGGACGGCTGAGTCTCTGTAGCTTTAATATCCGCTGTTTCAGACTCGTAACCGGCTAACAATATTGCATTGCGTACGCCACGCGCTAGTTCCGTACTTATCGCGAAAGTTTCAGCCGCCGGCTTTGGGGGTGGAAGGCGGGAGGCGGGGTCCGCTGCAGTATCGATCGCGTCTGCTGCTCGCTGCACCGCTGTCTTCCGCAGATCAGGCCTTATCGTCCGCCAGAACACCCGGAGCCGGGTAGAAAGGCTCTTCGAGACATTCCACACGGCACTCACAGCTTTCGATAGAACCGAGCGCCGACGCCGAACGCTAACCCCGCTTATTGAAAACCGCTCCCCTATCTTCACTTTCCGCTCGAAATAAACGATTTATTTAAACACTACAGCATTTTCAATTTATTCCCCTGTCTACTTCCTTCGCTGCAGCTTAAGAAAAACAACATCGACTACATATTAAACTACAAAACGGTGTCGAAGGCGCCCGGCTCCGACTTAGCGGGATCACAACTCACCGTACCGGTGCTAACTACGAAATTTATAACGAAAGCGTAGTCGAAAGTTACAAGCGTTGAAAATATTGTAAGCTGCACTCGTTTCGGGCACATTAAATGAAAAACGAAGTTTCACCGCCGGCCGACAAAGTTGGCTACTCAAGTTTGAGAGGGGTGGAGAGCCGCGCATACAGAGCGCCCGTCCCTGTAGCCGCTACCTACAGCTACAGCGCATTGTTGCGCGCCCCTACTTCATCATCTATCGAAACCATTCAATTCCCTCTCCATGGATAAACAGCAGACACTTACGCCATGAACAAAAATTTATTTAGAGTCAAAACATTATCGGAGTTCTTAATGTAGTCACGTGTAATATATTTATTTGCAAGTATTTAAGTAGTTTTAAGCGTAAATACTCCTACACTCAGTCTACAGGTTAACACGATGATAAGAACTGAACTTCATAATTAGGGTGGAAAGTCACAGCTCACAGGCAACAACCACTGAGGTACCTTGAATGGGCTGCGATTATATTGCCAGCTTTATGAGTATGGACACAACTATGTGCCAAATCTAGTATGTTATAACTTAACCTTTCCTTAGATTCTGACATTGTTTGTTTACCAAAAGCCCGTTTCAGTAGGTGAAACCATTCAATACTAACACGCATACAGCGAACAGTTGGAAGTGCGCCAGACTCACCTCCGCGCTCACCCTCTTCTCTGTCCGCTGGCTACTAGTTACCACACGCCATGTGTGGCTTTTAACCAACAGCCCCACTTTGCAATGTCAAACTATAAGCGAGCTTAGTTGAACATCATCATCACAAACCACCATCGGCCCAATACTAAGCAATTGACAGACTTCACAAGCCTTTTGTGAACATTATGGAGAACTCTCAGACATGCAGGTTTCCTCGCGATGTTTTTCTTCACCGAAAGCAGATGATATTCAAGTACTTAAACTATTTGACCGGCTCCATGGCGCGTTGGTTAGTGACGCTGACTGACGAACTGTGGGTTCCGGGTCCGGGGCAAACATTTATTTGGCAGATAAATGAAGAACAAAAGCATATAAAAGTGCAATACGAGTAATAATATTATGATAAAGTAAACATGCAGTACATAATACTTGACAAAAACAGGCCGTCCTCAGCATTGGCCAAGGTAAACCACAGCCGCTGGTTTTCAGGTTTAGCTGAAATGTAAACTAAAACTAAAATATTAATAACGTAATAGACATTAATTCGACCGTGGATACACCACACCACATTTCCACGAATACATAGTATGTAATAAAATGCCGAAGTTTGCTCATAACGGTTTTAATTAAGCAATTCATACATGGTTTAATCCAAAAAACTAAGTGAAGCGCACACAAAGCGTAGGCAATATTTGCTACGTAGCCGTACGTAGCAATACGAGCACTGGAGCTACGCCAAACTCGATGCCATGATAAGGCTGCCTTTCCACCAGAGATGTGCTATGCTGCGTACCGAGGGATGTGAATTATATCCACGAATAGAATCGTTTAAATTTTGTAGCGTAGTTTATCTTAGCTCTTGTGGAAAAGGGTTCAACGAAGCTAATTAAGGAATTAAGGTGGAAATTAAGTGGAAAATAAGTGGAAAGAAAGCTAATTATGGAATTAAGGTGGCTGAAACTAAGTATTTTACATACTCTATCGAGGCGAGCTAAGAATGCTAGCACAGGATGCAAACTTGAGATGCGCTTGGTGGTGTAGCTATGTAAAGAACGGTGTCGAGCTGAGCAGGCGACGTACTACTTAGTCAGCGCGCGTGCGCATCCTTATAGCACACATACTAACCCGCTTGGCTACATCACTTAGCTTTGGTGAAAACAGACAAACAAACGTCGCTTTGTAGCATAGCTTTCTCGCCGCTCATCGCGTGGCTACCTCGCACATCGCAGGTGGAAAGGCAGCCTTAGGCATACAAAAATGAATATCAGTATCCCGAAACATTTGTCACTATAACAAAATAAAACACAATATGCCTATTTCGCAGCCTTGAGTTTGTTTGATAAACCATTTAATTACATCTAACATTAGGTATGTTTTGCGTGAATAACTAACGGACATACAAATATCCATCCACATTAGTCATTCACTTTTATAATCGTAGGGTTTATTTCCCAAGGTTTTAACTATTTTAATGTAATTTAACACCATTCTGGACTAACTTGTGTTAATTTTGGTCTATAATAGTAATTAGTAACTAAGAAAAACGACTGAAAAATATAAAACCAAACACCGAAGCCTCACTTTGGTATTTTCAGAAGTGAAGAGACTGGTAAATGATAAAGCCAATGTAACGAACAAAGGAACCAGGAAACCTAATAACACAAAAAAAAGTTTAAAAAACAACTACTGACCATAATAAGCACTGTTATGAGTACCGTGAGTACCACTGTATATTTTAAAAATACAATACAACAGTATTGTATTTTAAAACTTAACTTAATAACAATTAAGAATGTTTTTCACTTTTAGTTAATTTACAAAAATAGGAAATAAGCCTTTGTTACCTATAAGGAACAATAACGTATAGAATTACTCTTTCCCGATATGAAAAATAATATCAAGATTGCAAGTTATGCGAATTCCGCAAAGAAAATTATTTTATACAGGCTTAAAGCACCTTCACAAAGAAACCAATTTCCGAAGCCGACAGTCTGCATGATGTCGTATTGATTAAATATTGATATTTCTATATATGTTTGCAATAATAAATTAAAGGTACAAACTTTTTACGTGCATCCCAATTGAAAATTCTCAAACGTAAATGTGATGTTACTTAAATTGCTTAAATCGATGCAGTGAACGAACACGACTTGCGAGTTTTGTAACTTTGGAGTACCTAAGACATAGTTTGTGAACATTGCAGTCGTTTTAAACAGCATTTTTCTTATAACAAAAAATATGGCTGGTGTCACCCACCGTATATGTGAAGTTAAGAGCATACAGTTATATTGTGCAAGCTTAATTTAGTGTATATATGGGGATGCACTGATAATCAGAAATTATGGCTTGTTTTAAACACTTAAACTTGTCAATTGCTCTCTACCAAGCAAAAAAAATCCCAATTTATATATAGACAATAAATCATAAATTTCTACGATACATAAGATTCCGTCCCGAATCAGAGTTACCTAAAAATAGATAAGGTTTGGAGTGGCAACCTATTCCAGTTTTACAGCGCGAAGTGAATCGTGATTGTAGAGTCAGTTGTAGTGGAGGGTCGAGGAGCGCTGGAGCGACGCCAGGTGGCTCTAGCGAGGTGCGCCCCGCTGCCTCTCGGTAATTATATCAATTATAAATCCAAGGTACAATCAAAAAGGATTTAACTGCCACGCATTGTGTTTGTGGGTGAATCCATTGGCCTTCCATTTATCTAAGAATGATTCACGTATAATTCATACAAATAATTTTCACAACAAAGTAGATTAATTTTACAGAGCAGCATCTCGATGAGCCCTGGAGCGAGCGGCGCCTTGTTGCTCTTGTAAGGAGTGTTCTCCGTTGCTAGTCAGCAATTATAAAATAACATTTCGTCCTAATTTATATTGAAACAATTCATGCAAATAGCATTACGAGTATGTCACGGTTAATATTTAATAAGTATTTCCTTAAATCCTCATCTCCTTCATTGTGTAAAAGCTGTCTAAAAACATTAGACATTTTGTAGTGTGAACAACAATGGAATATATTTTTGCGTATCGGTCCTATGTAATACGTCTAGTAAGTAATATCATCAAATAATTGCGACTTCGGTAATTAAACCAATCATAAACTATTTCTTGATCTTTAATGTTACATATGTATCATATAAATCATGCAAAGATTATAAAAAGATATGTCTAACTTTGTCTAGCATACCACCTTAAATAATCATTTCCTTTATCGCATTACTTACTGCTTTATTCAAATAGGTACATCCGTAATTTTTATAGGTTTTTAGTAATACATAACTGAATCAACTAAAAACAATTTAGACGTGACCTACTCGTAACTGTCAGTTTCAGACCTCGGTCAACATTGTTACCTCATTTTCCAGTTTTACACAGCAAAGTGAATCGTGACTGTAGAGTCGAGCCGAAGAGCGCTGGAGCGCGCCAGGTGGCTCTCGTGAGGAACGCCTAGCTGCCTCTCGGTAATTATTCCAATTACAAATTATTTCTTTATCTTTAATGTTAAATGTTAAAATATCAGTATCCTCCTATTTATTCGTCCATTATAACAGGAAGTATTCAGTTACGGTATATAAAAATAATGTTTAAATTTACTTTGCATTCATCAGTTGTAATGTGGTCAATAATGAAATTCTTACTTAAAACTAAGTAACTGAAGCAAGTAAGAACATCAATTAGTCGTGACCTACTCCTGTCAGTTTCCAACTTTGGTCTCGGTGCGTTTGAAGTAACAACGTTACCTCAAATTCGTTTATAGCGCAAAGTGAATCGTGATTGTAGAGCCAGTTGTAGAGGCAAGTGGAGGAGCGCTGGAGCGACGCCAGGTGGCTCTCGCGATCAGCGCCCTCCGACGACTATCGGTAATTATATCAATTATAAATTATTTTTAATGGAACCATTTCTTCACTTCACGTTTTAATGTAACATTTTTATGAAATGTTCCAGCATAGTGAAACTATATTGCTTTACCGAAAGAGTTGCTAAATTGAAATTGTAAACAACAATATAGAGTTTTAAATGTAACCACAGGTAGTTTTTATCTTAGTTTTTTAAATGTAATTATGTAAAATCTCATATTATTATGGAGCACCTGACACAAAGTTTCCCCGTCACCAAGTACCACCACCACAGGTACCATAGCCACATCCATTTCTGCCGTGAAATTATTGTTCTTAACAATTGTGTTTCGGTCGGAAAGGTGTGGATACCGGTTACACTTATACATGAGGTGACCATCTTAGTCCTCAAGGGTAGTAACGCATTTGTGGCTAGCTTCGAATTCATACTCTTCTTTAGAGTATAACTTTGTTATGATATTGAAGATATACGAGACAGCTAATCGTGCGCCAATATCACCCCGCTGTCATCTGTTTACAATTTCAATTCAAAACGAATACATAGTGGAAAAAGCGATAGTCTGGTAGGGGTTAATAAAATCTCAAGCTGTTCTATCATTTAAATATTCTTTAATGTCATAAGCTTTGCGACACAATGTTTGCTTAGCGGGTTTTAAAACCTATGTAAACGTGGGTATTGAACCGCAGCCGGAACTTTGTTCTATTGTTGGACAGACATTCCAATAAATGAATGATTATTTTTATGAATCTGGCATAATTATCAAACTATCATTTTTCATAATGCTTTCAGCTCTCGGGAATGTAAATAGTTTACCAGTGCGTACTTGGCCAACGTAGCCCTAGTGCTCCTCACTCACAGCGAGCGCCGCGCAGCTCGTTGGAGCGCGGCCAGCAGCGCGGAGCGCCCGCTGCCGCCTCCCCGAGCGGTAATTGCTGCAGCTCGCAGTAATTACTGCTATTACTCATTGACCTAACCAAAAAGTAGCATTCTATACATGCATTAGCCGTCGAGAGTAGAAACACATCTGTTCTGGCATCGAATAGGTCTTGTTCGAGGTTCGTTTCATGTACACATTGGTTGCACTCGCTTTACAGCATACTTTGTTCTTAGCGCGGAGTTTTGCAAGATCTGTACAAATCTTCTATATTCGCCAGGTGGTAGAACCTGTATATGGTTCGCCCGGGCGGCACCACCGTCACACCGATTTCTGCTTGGAATAATTGTTTTTCAACAATTGTGTTCCGGTCGGAAATGTGTGGATGCCCTTAGTTTATATATACAATTTACAATTATCTCAGTCCTCAACTAACGAATACTTAACAACTAATAACACCTAATACTAACGGGATTTACTAACTTACTAACAAATCTCGCAGAGTCTGTTTTGTCACAGTTTGCTATTCACTATACATTAAAAAAAGTGAGTGTCGTGACGTCATCTATTGTCGAGTATCCACATCACCCTGCTCAGTTCAGTTGAGGATGGATTTTTAGCAGTCAGCTTACTCGATATTTGAGTAAGTGTTTCGGGGCTGTATCTGCGATGTGTGCGAACATTTATTGGTTAGTACGGAGTACTTGCGACTTGGTCCACGTGAAATTTCCAGATACAGACAAATTTAAGCAGTGAAAAGGTGAAAAGATTTTTATGTGACTAAGGTAGCAAACAAACAACTCTTTGTAATCCCTAGATAACACAAGATACTAATTTCATGCGAACGTTCATACGTACGAAATAATACATACTGTGTGTGTTTGTGTTATATGCCTGCCAAATAAAATTGCAGACTAATTCTGTGGTAGTTGTCAGAATTTCTAACGACCGTTGCTCGCTACATCACAGCATATCGAGCTACACCCCGGAGCCGTTACCCGCCACATTGGACAGGCGCCAACGCGTCGTGTCTGGACACCCATATTTGCCCAAGGGACAAACTCATCTGTGGGAATCAGGCCTTTGCTTTTGACTTGTTACTTGAACTGCTTTTGAAGTAGGTAGGTATATCCAACGTTCACTAGTGATTTCACTGTTATTGACCTAAATACCTATAAATACCTAAATATGTTATTGGCCTATAGTTACCATTTTAAATGATAGAACGAATGCTAATTGGATTATTGTTTATTAAAATGCAGCTGTAACAAACACATGCGAGCCTAATTCCTTAGTAATGGTATTAACAAATACAAACTAAGTAGTAACTAACTAGTAAGGGGCTATGCGACAGATACGTTATTTTTCTTGGGGTTTGGCTGTTATTTTCATTGGTCTCGTATGTATTTCCATGCCACAGATAATTATAGTGTAGATTAGAGCAAGGGTAAGCGACAACATGTGCTAAAGTCAATCAATCAATCTTAATCTCAATAAAATCATCAAACTAGTGACAAAACTATGTCCAGCATTAGGTAGGTGTGAACTATTTTATTGGTGTTAAAAAAATGGTAAACCACCAGTAAACAATAAGCGTTTTTCATCACTGTACAGGTTGGTTTTGTGTATTGTCCGTATTAACTTGACTTCATTTGCAGTTGGTAAACGAAATCCGCATAGGAAATGCCCGGTAAACAAGTTTGTGATGCATAGCACAAATAGTAGGTATCTAAATCCGGTTTACCAGCTGCAAAAATGATAATCATAAGTCAAATTAAGATAAAAACTATTGAAATAATTCATTAGAAATAATTCAACTCCATCAGCTGTGTTCACGCATTTCAAATGTTGATCTTAGCTAGTACAAGTTGGTGATCGGCATGGAAGTAATATGCACTTAATTTAGTACTCCATGGTAATCAGTCAGCTTGTTGCTATAGTCTTCCGTTTTGTTTATTCATTTTATTTGTCAAACTAGCTGTCCCGGCAGGCGTCGTCCTGTCCTTTCCTTGGTAGTTATTTTTTTTACCAACTCAGAAACGCTCGCCGCTTTGCGCAACTCACCAAAGTTCATTGGTTTATTAACGCATGCAGGACAAACAACAACGTAACAAATCAAACGTCGTAGATTTGTTTAATCTTTAATTTTGTGATATTTGTTTGCCAATGTTTTAATAATTATACTCATATTCCCGGTGGAGACAAATCCAACAAATTAAAAATCATTAAAATCGGTCCAGCCGTTCTTGAATTATAACTCGTGTAACTAATAAGATATTGCGACTTTGTTGTATATATATAGATAGATATCAACATAAATTATATTTTATACATAGCACTTTGGCTCTAAGCTTCTTATTTAAATGATAAATTTGGTCACTCAGCACTCCGACAGAATAACTTGAAACTTAGCAAACTTTACAAAAATACCATAAGATAGTGGACAGTACAATATATACATACGTATAAAACTAACTGCTAACAACTTGTAGATAAGTTTGATCAGAACGTAAAATAAAATGAAATACAGACACAAAACATGAGAATACAAAAGGTCTTATCGAAGCAATTTCTTTCTTAGAAAATCTTCTTTTGCTTTGCAAAGGAACTATTTTATTTTATCCACAAGACTGTGTGGAAACGGTGGATAAATCCATAGAGAGGATTAGGATTAGATTAGAAAAAACTGCACAGATACTCGTACTCGTAAAAGTTGCCTTCTCTGCAACTGTTTATTAATTAGTACCACCATAATAAGTCTTTCTGGTTATACTTGAGATTGTTCGAGGCTCCGTAGTCTGCGGGACTCTGGTGTTAAAATTTGATAATTTGATATTTTAAATAAAGGTAGATACGAACGATACGTACGTACGTAATAGAAAAGCTCAACATTTTTAAATAAGCTCTAACACAAAGGCTGTCTGCAGATTGAAGGAATCCATTACTCTACGTCTATAGTACATTTGTAAGTACAGTGTTCATTTCCTAGTAAACAATTTATTTTATACATAAGATGGAAACTCTTTTTATATGTAGCTGACTCTTTCTGTTTTGTAGGAGTTTTGTTGTGTTGTTTCTAAATAATTGGAATTTGTTTGGTTTTGGACAAGTTTGTAGAGAAATAAATCAAAAATCAATTCATAAACATTTCGTTTATATTTAAAGGAATTTTCTAAAAGTCGGTCCAGCTTAGTTACTTTTAGAGTTTTATAGGCATGTAAGTATTCCATCCGCCTTTGGAGGTCCACTGCGGGCCTTTCCCAATAGGCGCTACTCCGAAGGGTCCTGTGCCATCAGAATCCAGCGTTACCCGCTGTCTTCTTGAGATCATCAGTTCACCTGGTCGGGAGGCAACCGGTGTTTCTTTTTCTGAGACATAGTCTCCGTTCGAGGACTTTTCTTCCCCATCGGTTATCAGTTCTTCGAAAGACGGGTCCTGCCCATTTCTACTTCAGCTTGCTTATTTAGCAGGATATGTCGGTGACCTATGGTCGCCTACTCATTTAATCGGTTCGGGTACGGGGTTCGTAGCAAAATACCGAGCATTGCTCTCTCCATGTAACTATCAGTTAATGACAGCATCAGTTTTTAAGTTTGCCACGCATGCGTTGCTACTCCTGAGGAAGAAGCCGCCTCTGTAATAAACAACAACTACACCTTTCAGCTTACTTTATAATTAAAAGATGTTTTCTTTGTCGCAGTAAGTACGAGTATTGTACTATACTTAGTTTTAGGTTATATCGTTTTATTGTGGCCATGAAGCATGAACTCTCATCCGCCCACGAGGAGTGCACTTCACCGCAACAGATGGCCGAGCTCCCTACACGACCTTTCCATTATAACCAAAGATGGTTTGTATAAAGTAAGCGGATATACTATGTATGGTTATAACAAACATATTCCCGCCCTTTCTGGATTATGTTATCTCTCTAGAATGTTATTATAGCAAGTACCCGTTAGAGGCAAACTGCAGGGCATAAGGACTGAAGCATATTCCTGTGGTTGACTACACTTCTAGATACTTAAATATTTTTCGCGCCAATATCTTATTGTAGAATTATAAATAATATTGAAAAATTTTGAACTTCTCGTTGATTGAAGCGCTCGTGGTCGCGCGGCGAATGTCAATCGTAATTGATTGAGAATGTTAAGCCGCTCCGGTTCCGGCCGGCAACTGGATGGTTAAACGCTAGTCCTTCGGAGGGCACGTCGGTCCCGGTTGTTATCGTCTAATAACAGTCG
>DWLO01000263.1:0-23015 GCA_018245335.1 Dalla quadristriga
CTATTATTGTATCTCGTTGGCATACCACGGGTCCCAGATGTAACTGGAGCCGATCATTTGGAAGGCTTGCGTGGGACTCAGGTCCAACACGTAGAGGCCCCTTTGAGACACTGTATGTAATGTTAATATGGTGCACCTGGCGGATACCACCCTATTATTATTATTGTATCCTTTATTGTACAACATAAAAAAAAATACAATGGACAAGACAAAAAAAAATTAAATTCCAAGGGACAAGGGCGGTGCTTTTGTACTGTGTCTTCTGCGTAAAATGCTACTGTTGCTGTAATTACTTCGCGTGTACAATAAAAAAAGTATTCTATCTACATAATTTTATTAACCAGCCGATGGCCTAACAGTACGGCAAGCGAAACGTAGTTAGTAACTTACACTCTAGGAAATATGATTATTTCACACCGATTTCACGGTCAGCGTCATATAAATTTAATAGTATGACGCAATAACACTTTTATTGTATAACCGGTGTCCGCAGCTGATAAAGAGTTATATGGGTGCTGTAAAATGGCCACCGCGATGAATTTTTGATATGGAAAACTGAAACTTTGTTCCATCTGTGTACACAACACCCTGAGGCCTCTGCGTGACATTGAAAAGTCTGTACGCAAAGGAAAATATCATGACCACATGCGTCTAAGTGCGGGTTGTTTCACCTCGACTTCACGCACGCGTAAACGTTAAAAATGGCGCTAACTATCGTCAAACTAGAAAAAGAGTAAAGTTGTTTCACCAAATTGTGGCCTTAACGTACGTTAAAAAATAACGAATACGGTAAACGGTGCTTTACACTCTGGTTAACGTCATTTATACTTAAACAGTTGCGTCAAACAGTAATCATTAGAAATTATTAGATACAGAAAATATAGTTGCTTTTCACTCAGATAATATGACCGTAAAAGGAGCTGGGGATGTTAGTCCAGTTAGTATAACATGTTACTAGGAATGTTAGTTGGTCAGTATTCGTTAGTATAAGGACTATGGGAGAAAGAACTGTTAGTGACTGTAAGTCCTGTTAGTCGGTGTTGCTAATAGTCCGGTTAATAGTGGTTAATATTATTATTTTGAGGTTAATATTCCTATTCGAAGCTGGTCACATAGTGTGTGGGTGCGTATGTGAAATGAAATTATTTATTTCGTCATAAGGTACAGGCGGCACATGAGCGGGGTTTAGATGACTCGGTGGCGCGATGGTCAGTGACTCTGACTGAGGAGCCGAGGGACCCGGGTTCGATCCCCGGCCGGGGCAGACATTTATTTGGCAGTTATATGTTTGTACTCGGGTCTTGGGCGTTAAATTGTGTTGTGTTTTCTATGTGTCCGCCACCCGCAACACAGGGAATCCTAGTGCGGGGGTGTGAGTGTGTAAGCGTTTAACTTATTTAAGTATTATCAAAAATGTGAAAGTTTGTGAGAATGGCTGGACGTATGTTTGTAACATAATCACGTAAAAGCTACTGAACGGATGCTTCTGAAATGTCGTGTGAAGATAGTTTGAACTCTGGAAAAGGACTTATGTTACTATTCTAGGGGTAGACTTAGGTACGAAACTTTATATGGGAAAACTACTTCAACACGCCAGGAGATGTAAATCTGGTATTCATATAAGGATGAGCATCAACGTCTTCCTATATGTATCCGGGTATATACTGTTTGTGTCAGCCATCGATAATGTCGTCGAAATCATGGCGAACATTTTATTACCAGGTGCGTGCCTGATTTACCATCAATCTATCATCGGCTTATTAATTATTTCTAGGGATGAGAAGGCTATAGTCCACCAGCGTTGCGAAGTGCATGTTGACAGACTTCATATGCTTTTGATACCCTAACTGGGAACTTTCAGGTATGCATTTCTTCACGAGTGTTCCTTGATGTCAAAGCAAGTGACATTAATTGACACAAATAAAACTTTACAAAGTGTGTGTATATATGTTCATATATTACGAGTTTTGGCAAACATTTTATGACAAAACCTAAACCTCTTTAGAATGAATAGTTAGTTTCTTTAAAATTGATAATATTGTCATTCTTATATAATCCGAGTAATTAGATATTACGCACATAACTACAAGAAAAATACGTTTATGTCTTCATTATTATTTCTACTTCGTGCGGTGGTCTTCGAGTCGGATCAATGTAATATTATTAATCTCGGTTAACCTCAATGAGTTGCGTGAGTTCTTGCGTTAACAATGTTGCAATTATTAATCTTAAAATCAGAGCGTTAAAACTATAAATCGTGGTCTTAGACCATATAACATTGGACTCGGCAAACGCACGCGTTCCCCTCTGGCCGAGACTACGACAACATTGGTCAGGCTCGCCATATAAAACTACTTCGCCGCTATCGTTCGCCATTACTTTAGCCAGAACTGTCGCTAAACGGATCTTCGTTTACGGTTGGTAATGGTTGTATGTGCATTTTTTACGTGTAAACGATGGACGCAAACCTCAAATATATCCAAGAACGGAGTTTCTTATCACAAGTAATTAATTTTCCACTCTAATGAATTATTTTTATCACCATAAAATGCATTTACACATAAACTTAAGTTTACTTAATTAACTTAACTTAACTTAATTAAACAAAATTAAGTTAAGTTGGATACGCCATTATTATGTTCCATCGTCGATTTGTTTTCAACAATTTTGTGACGGAATTGTCCCTACTCACAGTTGACATAAAAACTATTAACTAACATTCGTTAATTACCTACATTATATTACTTATATTTAGCACACACATTCTTGCGTAAGTGAAGAAGCGTTGCCGGTAAATGTTGTTCATAATCAGCTATAATCGCATCGCAGTAATCGCGATAACGTTTCAACTAAAATTAAGCTCAAAGATTATAATTTCTTTGCCGGCGAATTCATTATGAGCCAGTAAGCAGTCAACGACCTATGCATAGAATAAAGGTATATGTGATTATGAAACCAAATCACTTTTATTGTATTTCTGTCTCTCCTCCGTCTGTTCAACCCCTCATATTGTAGTCTAATGTTGAATAACCGTGCGCGCCTTAAAATCAAAGTTTACATCCGAAATTCACACGGACGGATTACTGTGAATAAAAATACATCCTAATATTTACGAAAGTGCAGAATGGGCTATATGCTTTTTTTATATTTTTAAATGGTTATAGAATAGTAAAAATTATAAATAATGTCGGAAATGTTTCAATGTAATTATTTAATAATATTAATATTCGCGAAAAAAATTGAGCTGTTTAGGCGACGCCATATTATTATTTCGCGCACTTATGATGACGTCACGCAACGCCAGAATCGTAACCCCAATACTACACACACCATACAAACATCTACAACGTGACTTGGCCGATGATCGGTACATTTAATATATACATATATATACTGTGTCAGTACAAATCTCTTTAAAAACAAAACTTTAAAAACCATGTCAAAGCCCACCTCCAACTTCAACTCTGACCTATTTCCTTTATTTTCTCTTCTTTGCTCCTCTTCCTTACTTGTGTTATTTTAGATTCACTATTAGATCTAAAATTACTCCTATCCTCACTTTCCTATAATTTTTCGTGCACCCTACCTTTTTTTAACAACTGTTTTCGTCAACTCCTTACCTCAAGGTTGTCTGGATGAAATCCCTACTTAGCAAAAAGACCACCTTTTGTACATTCGTAAGCTTTTTTTCAAAACAGTTGTATACTTTTTATGATGCAATAAATACTATAAAAATAATTAAATGAGAATCCACGCAGACAAATTCACGGGTACCAGCTAGTGTGAAACAAATTGACAAATACTTCCTCCACAGCCGCGACCGACACCGGAACACACTAACCTATTTGATTACCATTAAACGCCGACCACGAAAATTTATTAATGCCGACCACAAATATTTATCGATTGTGCAGCGTCGTCGGTTCAACTGCCACGATAATGAGTGATGTAAGTACGCTATACTATGCACCAACTGACTTCTACCTTTTCCTACCGTGTGCTTCCGAGTTTTCATCAATTTCCGTCACACGTTCCTTGTTGTAATTATGTCGATAATTCGCGGCGTGCACGCTCAGCACAGCATGCGTGATCGCTCGTAGTCGGTGGAAGTGAGGGATTTTCGATTTCTTTAACGAAAATTTACAGTTTTAATGCAGCGAGAGAACGTTTTATCTGAGAACGTGTAGAATGTGCTAGATTCGTAAGTCTCTTCCGCTTTATGCTATTGATTTTTACGACTTGGCTTGACCAACTGGCAGATGAGGACGAGATAGTAAGTGGTCAACGTAATGAATGCCAACAGGACTGTTGCCTGATACTAACAGGACTCACTTACACTCACACTTCACTTCACTCCCAGTGCTTATAACAAATATTAACCTAGTTACGGTAGAGAAAAATGGCGAGATGTGTTTTCGGCAATTTTCTCCATTGAAAACTAGGTAAGTATTTGAAAATTAAAATGTGTCCAAAATAAGCGTAATTTTACTGTTAATGTTGGTAGATCACATCAAAAGTATATTCAAACTTTTACAATAATTGAGAAATTGTTAGAATCGACAATCAGCTCTGTCGAATATTTATTTCGTCTGACCATGGACAGAGTTTTACCGAAAACTAACGGTCGACCTTCAGGAGTGAAGAGGCAGAATAAGATGAAGAGATGCGAAACATGACAACTTTCTTAACAACAAATATTTACAACTACCATTCCATTCCTACCGTCCTGTTCGAGTTCGTTGAAGACTTCCAGGTGCCCATGGATGGCACTGGCCACAGTGCATACCCGCTTTCTATTTTCATCACAGAAAAACCCAAGGCATCGTAATTGTATCACATGATTCGAACAAAGTCCCTGATATAGAGATCTTTATGTCCATAGACGACATTATGTAAGCCTTTAAATCTTTTTCAAGTTTCGATTTAGTCATGCACTAATTACTTCATTCTTTTCTGACGAAAAAGTGACAATCATTTATTTACTTAGCAAGGATGAACAAACGCACAAGAAAACATTTAGGTTCAAATCAAATTCACGAAACAACACGAATTCAATACATTTATAATAGGTAAGAGCCGAGCCGAGGAAAACAGATTGAATGGTTGATTAAGGTTCATGCACACACATCGGTCACGTCACCGTCAAGTCACCAATCAGTTAGCTACGTAAATAAATATAGTTTGGTAAAAATCGTAGGACAGGCCCCACACGTCAGTCACGTCACGACCGGCAAGGCTCAGTCAACGACGGGTCGCCGGAACGTTAAAACCTGTATCACCTGGGAGCTACCATACGTTCCAATCACCAAATCATGTAGCCACTAGCAGTCGCACATCGAATTCCTGACCGCACCAGAGGTTGCTAACTTCGTCTATCGATTAAAAATACAAGCCACGGGGCAATGAGCCCTTTTAGTGGGTTGATTAGTGAAGCATCGAAAGCGAAGGAAAATGTCAACATTATCGTTGATTAACAGGGAAACACCACGTCCATTCAGCAAGCGGTTATTTCTGTGGTGACACTAAAACGGTTCCATCCTGCCCCCGATAAGATTATCCTACAATGCGCCGTTTTAACACTCGCGCATAATACTCGTATGTCGCATTAACTTACAATACAAGTTGTACACATTGTATACAACTTTCGTGAAGTAAGTAAGTGATCTACCGACGAACAAAGCTTACCGACATAGCTCGCAGAGTAAGCAAGCTGAAGTGGCAATGGGCAGGCCACGTAGTTCTAAGCAATGGTAACATATGGGGAAGAAAATGCTTGAATGGAGACCGCGAGTCGGTATAAGGAGCACTTCGACAAGATAGACTGACGACCTGAAGAAAACAGCGGGTGTTGGATTCAGAGGGTCCAGGACCGGTCGGAGTGGCATCGATTAGGGAAGGTCTATGTTCAGCAGTGAACCTCTAAATGCTTATAGATGGATGGATGGAAGTAGTTCACTAATCGCTTTACGCTTAATTGAAGCAGGTATTTATTATACTCATTTATTCAAGTCATTCTCAAGGCATTCTTTCTTCAGAAATGTAACCAGGGAACACGGTTTGCATATGAAAAATCTCACAAATATATGGAGGATTTGATAAATCAATATGTCGTTTATTGGCTGTCAAACAATGAAGACCGCATTGAAATCGGAACATCCGTTAGTTAGCTACTACACCAAACACATACAAACAAAAATTAGATGCCGCAGGAATGACTATGGAAAACTTATTTGACATTGAAAGGTCAGTTCTTCAGATACTGATCACTTTGATTGTGAATATACATAATTTTGCATGGTATTGGCATATACCTACTTCTACCATTGAAAGAAAATATGTGACATAACCACCCAATCGTACAAACGATTACCATTCCGCACAAACAATCAGATGTTACGAGATTATTTTACAATACGCTATTTGGCAGTGTGAAAAATAATGTCTCATTTATTGTTGTCAGCATAGATTAAGGATTTCACACACAATTGTCACACTTCAATAAATAATGTCTGACATGTCATATTTTTGGTGTTATTTAGGTACTGTCTTGTGACGTATCTGAAGTCAGTGGGACGCCATTGTTTATCATAGCGTTATGGCGCGGTATTTAAACGATGCATTTTGATTTGCTTTTTTTGGAAGAAATACACAAAATAATTAATTGTGTCCACTTTTTGTGGAGTCCATAAACTCCACTAAATAATCTAGATCGTTTCCAGAAACCCATTACCAACTCTGGTTATTGGACGATTACGACTCCATCACTCTAGCTAGCTCTTTACCGTTGCTCATTTCCTGTCAGTTTCAGAATCTAACTAGCTAGAAACTCATCAGAAAGGTTATAATCAAGGTCGCATCCGTCTTCACCTGCTCTCAAGCGGCATACAAATCAAATGACTAGGTCGGTGCGCTATTTCATTACCTACGTATTTGCTGTATCTGTTAGTATACTGGCGTGAAGGGTTATATTTGGTAGTTCTGCTACTAATGCATATAACAATGTTGTCGTCGCCGATTATTATGACAGGCCACGTCATAAAGTGGCTAAGCGCCTCATGGTCTGCCTGATAATACGATCGACAGACACTTACATGGACATGGTACGCATATTTGTTAGAAATATCTATGGAAAAGGATAGCTACTATGACAGCTAAGATAGCTCCATGGCTATAGATAGCTACTATAACACGGACTTTAGTCCAAACAGAAATGATCTGTATTCCTTTTCATCGTCCAAATTCCAATGATATATTTTGTTCGATACCTTTTTCAAGAATTAACGGCCTTCTCTTCACCACACCGCTGCCATCAACAGCCAGCATTCTATACCAAACTCCTTACAATACTTAACTCCAACTGCACCAGTCTTGTGATGTCGTAAAAGAATAAAGTCCTCGATTATCCATTTGCCCTTTATGCAAATTCCATTCTGCTATATTATATCACGTGTCTTTGAACTTTGACATTATTCATAACAAATAACCATACCTATACTCAGACGATTGGTGCACGGGCGTGGGTGGGATAAATTTGACACTTCCGCCGTGTTAACGCGATTACTTTACGTTTGAACAATATAGGGCGAGTCGTATACTACAATGCAAGTCTATTTATGAGGTATAAAAACTAGTACTGCACTCATATTTTTGTATAAAATTTCTTCATTCGCGTTATGGTAAAAAATTGGTAGGCGCGTTACGGATGTGTTGGTTACGGAAGTGACGTCACCGATGATTAAGGGGAAGACAACGGAATCCTCCACCAATCCGCCCTGAAGTAGGATGGTGGAGCACACTGAAGGCCTTCTCAGTTATGAGGAGTCCCCTTCCTACCTTTACCCTTTGACGGAGCGGCTTTACATCGTAAACAGGGACAAATTCAATTCTAAGTACACTCTCAGTGGTGCAGGGACGATCTCAATCACAAATTCAGAATCAGAACTACTGACCTGTAATGCCCCGAACACGCTTTGCCAAAAACCGTTGTCAGATATAACGATTGAAGCAAAACTCTTCTCAACCTCAATTGGGTCTTATATCAAAATTGGATTTCGAAGGCTTTCGAATTATTCTTGGATCCCCGCACAATGACAATAACCATTCACCATTGTCTTTGACAGGAAGTGTTAAATAATTTTGACTGCGCTTCAATGAAGACTTGAACGACATTTTCTACAACGCTAGAGTTCGATTGGGGGTAGAAACTGTGTCCGTTTCAACATTATAAAATAATGTGTACCTTCCAGTTTTAGGAAAGAAAGAGGGGTTCGTGAACTGCAGCGACTACATAACGCCAGTTGAACTGCCTGCCAGTATTCTAAACATTTATACTTCCGAGGAAAATTTCCAAAAATTGGTAACCCAAGAATTGTTTCGAAAGTGGTTACAATGCAAACGTCAGAGTCTCGAATCTCGATGCAGGGTACTCTCTATTCTCAAAAGAGGAGCGTACTCTACCACGCTGTTCTATTGTTCTCGTAGACACTATGTTACCAATAAATAAAATTAGAGTGTATGTCTGTAATATTATAGTTAAGGTCAAAAATTAAATGGAATATGCAATTTTACGACACCTAAACATAATAACTTTTTTGTCGCGTATAGGCCCGAATCCGGTGAACGGATTTATGAAAGTTTCAGGAATTGTAGAGGGTACGGCATAGGCCATGTTTTGTCTCAATATCTCTAACGGTTTTTTAGTTATACTCTTTTGACTGTATACAATTTACTGTTTCGAAATTTCACGCGCGCTAATTGGCGAGATCTCCCTAGTTTTACATAAAAAAGCAACCATGACAGACATGCGATCAGACAAAGGCATCAAACAATACTATTTTAATCGGAGACAAAAGTATCTAGAAAAAGAACAACTCTAGCAGTTAAACCCAACAAACAGGTGACGGACACGCGAATGATACGCCTATCACGATGCGTGCGCTTAATGGCAATATTATTGGTACGGTGGTTTTTAATTGGCGGACCAATTTCATTGGGAGTGTTTTCTCTCGCGGCACGCACGCTATCGCTCTGATACGTCATCAAGTGGAGCGGGTCGCGGCCGCTCCGGCTGGCTGCCCAGAGGGATGTCGACTGGGCATTGCTGACCAAATTATATTTCCATGGCCTGTCCAGGCCAACGGTCCGCCACACCCTCACATAATTTAACCGCTGGATGCCTTAGATCTGCGTAAGGCCAGTACGCACAATATCGAGTATTGACGGTGGAAATTGTTCTGTTCCTATTCACTAGGCCTTGTTTCCCTACCAAAAGTCCGTTCCAATGCAGACTGATGCACAAACAGACAAAAACGTTTGTTCGTTACGTAAATTAGGTTAGTGAACTCAGCAACAACGTGAAAGCTGGAATAAAACCACAAAGCTATGCTCAGTGCGATGCGGCGATGGCGCAGAAAGTGTAACAAGTGGTCCGGACGGGGTTGGCGGGGTTCAAGAGGATCGACGCCGCATCCCGATGGAGTTATGAAGACTTCATGTAGAACGAACGAATGAACAAATGAATGAAAAATACATGGATACAAGAATGCACTCAAGTTCAAGATAAGATCGTAAGCGAACTCAAGTTCAAAACAAGATCAATAACTTCGGCAGGCATTATTAAAGTACTAACTCATGAATGAATGAATGAAAATTTGCCTGAATGTATTATGAAGTGAATGTATGAAGATATGCTAGAATTAATGAATACAGGAATGGATGAATTAATTAACTTAATACACACCACACAAGGAAAATTACCATAGAGTAATGTTCAGTGCGATGCGGCGATGGAACATGGATTAATGAATGAATGAACAGTTTATACACAGACAAGGAAAATTACACGAACATCACACAAAACATGACATGAGCCCAATATGTTGCTCGAAATAAGCCTATTTCTTCCTATGGGAAAGGCATTTACACGTAGTAAAGCACCAGAAAGAGTTAATTTTCAGCTGGCGTTATCCAAACACTAAACTTCGCGACTCTTCCGGTACTATCCAGTTTACCTACTTCTCAATTTTCACTGAATACAGAAGCGAGCGGGCCAACTTAGTGCGAGACAAAAAAGAGTTTTTACGTTTTTTTACGTCACGTCACGAAGCAAGACGATATGCTGAATGAGATCCGCGCTGAAAGTTCACTGAATGGCACTATTCAAAAACGCTATGCTAGGGACGACGGAACAAGTATTACTGCCGCTCTTTGAGATATAAGAAAGTCCCAGGGATTCGACTTCATTACTGAATATGAAAACTTCCGAAATTTAGAACAGAATGGAATATATTTATTTGTCAGTCATTACAGTTAACATATTAAAGATCTGTGTCTTCGACTTAATAGAGACGATAAGAAAAGTGTTTATTGGACACCTTCTTAATAATAGTCAATTTTAATAATAATTGCAGTGACAAAAAGAGACCGCACTCAGCCATGGTTTCAGGCTGAAGCCAGTTTTCAGTGCGGCCAATGTATAGACAAGCTCGATCAGTAGTTTAATGAAAGTTTTTATGTTTATATTACATACTAGACTTTGACATACTAGGCTCAGCCCGCGTAAAAGTAGTTTCTCGATACGAACATGTATGCCCTATTTAACCCTTGAAAATTTTAAATAGCCTTTCTTAGTGGATCTCTACATTATATTAGTAGAGAACCTACATGCAAAATCTCAAGTTTCTAGGCAAAGACAAAACAATTCAGTACCTTTTTTTCTTCTGTTTGTCTACCGAATTCCCTTTTCTTTTATTTGTTTTATTTGTTTGATAGCTATTAACTTACTAACGTTTTCAATAGTGATAATGGTTGAATTTATACAGTGGGCGACCACTAGTAACTATAAAAAATATAGGGAATAGTTAAGTGAATTAGTGTTATAGTATCTTCGATATTCATGCCATTGTGGTTGTTTTGAATAAATTATCCTCGACTTCGGTTTGTTTATGAGCCACACAAAACATCCGTTTTGGTAATGTGTCAGGAAAACAGGAATTAAATAACAGTGTCGTAGGCCGTCACGTAAATAACTACGCGTGGACTGTACCCTAGAGGACAGTGTTATGAGTTTGTTATAACCCTTTACTCTCGGCTATAATAAATGCATGATGCGACGACGCATTGATTTAAAAACACACTAGTTGTGTTTTCTCGAAATGGGCGCTTCACGAGTTCGAATTGACAGCGTAGGTAAACAAAGTAGATACTTACATTAATAAATCATCGTCTATTGCCGACTTAGCGCAAAAGGCACGTTGCAGTGCAATTCTGCAGTGAGGTGGATCATTCGTATGGATATATCGATGACATAATCCAATTTGATACACAGTTAAATAGAAGCATGTAATCTTGCTGTTTTACCCATGCAAAGGGAGTTACAATTTAATACCATTAACAGTCTATTCATATACCGATAGAGTGTAGTTGTACAGAACAATAGATGTTTTTTAACCTTATTCAAGTCCTGAATTCTAGTTTGGTTAAGGTAGACGTGTCATAGATTAGTGTTCCAGTTCTTTGGTCGTTATGTCGGTTTTGTCTTATCAATTTTATAAAATGCATATCCTTACTACGTGCAAAACAGGGAATCCTAGTATCTCCCCCTATATAACTCCCGTTTGAAATCTAAATGCAAATTGTAATAATCGCATTCCACACAAATGTTTGCTCTAAATGCCTATGGTTATGTTACATTTCAGACTGACAGCCAGAACGAAATATGTGGGTCATAATTAAATGTTAGTTTCAAGCACAGGTTACTATATGAATAATGATAACGTAATTGTTTTTGGTAGAAAGCAACAATTGCAAAAGAAAAATAAACACGGTAGGGATATAAGGCTATCGAATATTACATTTTGGGATATAATGCCAAATTTGGTTTAGCACTCTTTAACACATATTCTTTCTCTTTCTATGTGGACAGCAACTTGCTTACACACAGACACCAGTTTCGACACTGTTCAGCAGCTGCCATTAACTATCATATATCTATACTATACACTTGAATATATACCCATTGCTACTTCTACTACTTCTACACTTAAAAGTAGTTAACAATCGTAACTACTCGTAAAATGCTGGGAGCACACACTACGTGGAACTCGAATGATTTCTCACTGTGTGTTACAACTGGCAGTCAATGAAATATAATAGTCAATGATAATACATTAAAATCTTAACAATCAGCTGATTTAAATTCTTTCTTCTTTAATTCTTCTCATTCTGTGTAATAACAGTCTGTCAGATGTGTAAAAGCAGCCGCAGACAGCAACAATTCAATTCATTGCAAATTAACTGTGAACGGTGACGAATCGGCAATTAGAATGTCAAAAGCTCTTCATATAAATTTCACTTATGCCAATGAACTAGACGAGATTACTATGACTTGAAAAAATTCAAATGGCAATTAATTTTATTACGTCTGATGAGCGTTGAAAAGTGAAACTGTCAATGATCAGCAAGTTGATTCTAAGTGTTAATTGGAGAAAAATCTTAAGTCAATTTCTCTATCAAACATTTGAACAATGTATTTAAGAAACTAGTTAATGCCTGTGGCGCTTCTCGTCTTTTCACAAAAGTTCAATAATACACTGATGTCTTTATGTAAGGACCCAATAAGATTGGGCAGTGACAGATTGGGGCAGGCCGTACTAAAATGCTTGCTGTCAGTAGTGACACTTCAAAGTTGCCAATACCAAGCTCATAGTGTTAAATGTTTTAAAATGTTTGTATCGGAATCACTAATTAACATTAATAATAAATAAAAAACGCTTACACGTTCACACCCACGCACTAGGATTCTCTGTGTTTGCGGGTGGTGGACACACACAGAAAACAACACAACATTGAATCACAGATTTTATATACACACACATTATTTAAAAAATAGAATGTTTGGAGCCGGGGTTTTTACCCTTGACTTCCAAAGTAGGGGGCCAAAATGTATGTCACTCTTAAATCCCGTCTGCAACCAAAAAATTTTTGCTCTTCAGTTACGGAAAAGCACAACTACCATCATAAGAATGTTGAATGAAGACCTTCAACTACGAGCTTATATTTTCCTAACGGGTGTCTGAAAAAATGGAGACTTGATAGATCTCGGTCTTTGTTAAGGCTGTACGCGGATAAAAAATACCGCAAAATCCTTTATTTCAGACAATTTTTTTTTATTGTTGAAGAAAGTTACAACAAACAAAACGATCAAATGTACGCCCATACCAGTGAAGAAGAAAGCAGGCGTACGCTGAGGATCCATTGTGGGCATTATCCTTAATCAATCATGGTTTGGCTTTCGAGTCTCATATTCTGGCTTAACTGTGGTGTTTTTCTGTGAAAAAGGTGTGAAAACCACTGCTGTTGTGTATCAACATACCGTCCTTACAACAGTGGAAACTTTTTCTCAAACAAAAATTTGAAAATTGACAATGGGTATTCCAACAAGATTCAGGACTAGCTCATTGGGCAGCAAGCACACAAAACTGGATGTTTATTGAAGGCATACCAACTAAGTACTTACATGTACTTTTACTTTTTACTTTTGTTTAGTTACAAAAGTTATTCAGTTAAGTTACATTTATAATATTCGTTAGGATTAATGAGTAGGTCACCATAGAAAAGAGGCCGCTTGGTACTTAGGAAATCATGCATGGATCCTTATTTAATAGTGAGGATGATATTCTGGATGTGATGAGCCAAGCCAATATTTTCTCATGAAGTATATTGCTAAACATGTAAGACAATAATCATGTTTATGTCTGTACATAGGGATTTTAGAAATGTACAGGTACATTGGACTTACCCCCAATAACATTAGGTTACCCCCCACATAGTCAAGACTTATTTATAACGTACACAAAAAATTAAATAGATAGTACCTAAAAAGTCTACTGCACATACCTCTAGAACAGTACAATGGGTACTCTTACTTTAATTTATTCCAAAAGGAATGGTTTAGCAAATTCTAATTGCAATCTACATTATCAAATTAGAACAACTAGATATAAAAAATATACACATAGGTGTTAACTGTCATTACGCCACTATCATCCAGATGACAAATAAGTCGTAAGTCGACTTATGATGATACACGAAACACGAATGATACACCTTCACTCCTCTCATAACGCCCATTTTAAAACCAGGCTGTAAAAGCATACCGCATATTAATATATTTCTACTAAATGAGTATCTATCTTACTCTTAAGAAATTAAACATATGTAAATGACATGATAGGGTGGTAAATGTAAGGTGACTATACCGCGAATGAGCTAAATACGATGAGAAGTGTACTCACCCGATCCACCCAAGGAAGTCAACAATTACTCGCTCTTTTAAACACAGAAATCCTGCCTGTTCTCTTTCAAACTCCAATACGAACACACTATCAAATATTTTCAATCACAAACTTAAATGAGTCAATACAATGCAATCAATTCCAAGATATTTCACATCCACTGCCGCTATAACCGTGCCACAAAATGAAAATGGCAGCGTTGATGTTCGTTCAAGTCTTCAACTCAACTCAAAATTATTTTTCATATGACAACACTTTACTTATAGGCAGTGATGCCATGCCATGCCAATATAATGTCAAAAATTACCTGTTGATGACTAAACTGTACTCTCAATATATGTTTCAAAAATTGAAACATCGGTACTTAATCATAACTATGGACTAATTTTTTTTATGTGATTCTAATAGCAAACGAATGCAGCTCCACCCATGACATCTGTGACAAATCTCGAATAGGACCGTAAAAGGAACTGGGGATTTCAATCCAGTTATACAGATGTATTAATATGAATTTTAGTAAGTATAAAGACTATGAGAGAATGGAGTGTTATACAGTCATGTCCTGTTATTTGGTATTAGTGATAGTCCGATTAGTAATGGATAGTAAAGGTCCTATTCAAAGCTGGCCACAGATACTTTGCTACCCTTGGGCACTATGATGGTCGCCTTTTGTATAAGTGTAGCTGGCATCCCTACCTTTTCAACCGAAACATAATTGGAGAAGAACAATAACTTCCAATAGGTACTCGGGATTGCCACTAACCCCTCCACCACTGGAGCGGTATGGTGGAGTAAGTCAAAGCGTATGTTTACATGTATAACTAGTACCCTAAAAAGTTATATTTTATGTCGGTTATACGTGCGGAAATAGCGCTCTCAATTATTCTCTCAAGAAACTATTTACAATAGATTGAGGCGTCAGTGTACACTTTCAAGCTGATGACCATTGAAAATAATGATGACTGTCCTTAGCTTTGTCATAACTTGCCATTCTTGTATGTTGCTTGATACGTAGTATCCCTATATTGTCTGTGCGGCTGACACTGACTTACAATTATGAGTGACAGACAGTCATATGTCATAAGCAACAGCAGTCAGCGCAGAAGTGGGGGGGATAGACGTGGGAGACGGAGAGACGTGGTTGGTTGTTGAGAAAGTTGGGAGTTAGCTGAATTTGAATTCACGGCAAATAAAAATACTTTGCATTTCGCTAAATATTAAAATAAATAAAATGAGTAAAGTAATTACAGCAAAAGCACCCGTTAATATTGCCGTCATAAAATATTGGGGCAAACGTGACGAAAATTTAATATTACCGTTAAATGATTCCGTTAGTGCTACTTTGGATGTGACTATAATGTGTGCTAAAACTTCCGTTTGCGCGCGACCAGAGTTTACTGAAAGTGTATTGTGGTTAAACGGCAAGAAGGAATTCTTTACAAGTCAGCGGTTAATAAATTGTCTAAATAAGATAAAGGAAATAGCAGCCGAACAGAAAAGTGTCTCCTGTGATTTTCTGACATGGAAAGTACATGTATGTTCGGAGAATAACTTTCCAACAGCCGCTGGACTGGCATCTTCGGCAGCGGGTTTTGCTTGTCTAGTGTCTGCATTGGCAAAGCTGTACAAAATCAATACTGATATCAGCACTATAGCTCGAATGGGATCAGGCAGTGCTTGCAGGAGCGTATACGGTGGGTTCGTGCAATGGCATGCCGGAGTGGAGAATAATGGCACAGATTCAATCGCGACACAGATTGTTGATTCTTCACACTGGCCAGCAATGAGAGTTATCATTCTAGTAGTAGGAGATACTAAGAAACATACAAGTTCAACTGAGGGCATGAGACACAGTGTCAAAACGTCAGCCTTTTTAAAGCATAGAGTAGAACATTGTGTGCCAAAACATGTCACAAGTATCTGTAAGGCTATACAAGACAGGAATTTTTCAACCTTTGCAGATATTACTATGAGAGACAGCAATCAATTCCATGCAGTTTGTCTGGACACATTTCCCCCATGTATTTACATGAATGAGGTATCATTTAAAATTGTTGAATTGATCCATGCTTATAATAAATATTCGGGAGAAACAAAGGCAGCTTATACCTTCGATGCTGGACCCAACGCCTGCATTTATCTTTTGGAAAAAGATGTTCCTGAGCTAGTTTCTTTGATTAAACATGTGTTTCCCTCATCAAATACAGATAGTTTTTTGAGAGGTTTGAATGTTCATGAAGTATCAATACCGAAATTTCTCAGTAGTTTTCCATGTCAACCCCAGAAAAAAGATTTGATCAAGTATGCAATATACACTAAGGTTGGAAAGGGGCCAGAATTTACTGATGATGAATCTCACCTTTTAAATGATAATGGAGAACCACTAAGAATATCCTAGATATAGATATAGTAATTATTTGTTTTTTTTTATATAATTGTATTCTTTGATATTGAAGTTGTATGTTTTTGCACAATTTTACTAACAGATTTTTGTCAAAGTAATGGAAAATTCTATAGACTAATAGTTTTAATTCACATGAAAGCATGTCGATTGGTGGTGGAGTGTGCACCTGGCCATTCAAATGTTAATAACTCAAGAACTTTGCTAAGAAACTTATTATCTTATATGTGTAGTATAAGGCGACTTAATTATGCATTTATTATAATATAATTATTCACTATAAAAACAAAATGAATTGTTATGCAGACTGAAGCTAGTAGATTCCACATCAGATTATTTCATGGGCGCAAGTGGTTAGTGACTGCATGCCTTTTAAAACTCATGAACAAAGAAAAAATTATTGCGAACATGACAAAAATATCATTGGAAGATCATTGCAAGATCCTCTCAAAATAACATCACAATTATTTTTAAGTGGTTTTATTTGGATTTCTTTATCAAACTTTATAAGTCTGGTATTTACTGGTAAGGATTGAATGTTTCAAGTGTATACATTTATAGAAATAATCATGAATACTTATTACATAGCCAAACTAAGTTTAATAAATGGTTTAATAATAGTTTTTCTAACTTAACCAACCTGAGTGGTGTTGCTCTCCATCAGAGCCATCTTTTCGAACTGCGACCAATGTACACAATACGAATGTACCTAGGACCGATGGGGAAGGTGGCGCCAATTGGAATGAACCGTGGCATCAGAAAGTGGCCTTTTGTCTAATTAACTATTTTATGGGATTACACATAGCTGTGAGATGGCTGCGAAGTGTACGAAAGCAGTGTTAAGAAGTCTTTGTGCACATTGTTCAGTTCTATTTTCTAAAAACAACCTTATTAGGTAGCTACCTCTTGACCAACTAAGTTCAATTTAGCGTAACTAATATTGACAAGACTAATTTTACCGTTCCTGTCAATCTGAAATCATTCTTATGATTGGAAGTAGGCTGTCGTCGTGCGCAACGTTTGCATGCCGACGCGGTAGTCTAGTTTATACTTATATCAGTCTAGTGTAATAGCATCATTGCTAATGGAGCCACGCCCATCTTATTCACATCACACGACAGAAAGCCCTTCACATTCACATACCCCTATCAACAGCAAAGAGTTTGCACATTTCATGATATATCGATACCTACGATATTATAATAGGTATCGTGATACAGATTATTACCCGTTAGTTTCGGTCAGTGTGAAACGCCACTATATTGGCGTGTTGTGTAATGTGTATGAACGGTCTTACGTCCTATTTATACCTACATAGAAAGATTCAGGCAGAAAGTGAGTAGGTAATAAAAATCGACAGGTACAAAATGTAAATAACTTCAGTATGGGTCTCGCTTGCCCCAGATTAGTTCAGGTAACAAAAATAACCAACCCAATGACATCACATACACTTTATTTACATAACAAAAGTATTATATACAAAGAATTCCTAATGAGTAGGAACGCTATTTAAATATTACTAACTTATCAGATAACTTACAAGGAGATCACAATAAAAATGCTAATGTATTTGTCAGACAACTCCATTTATTTTTATACTTGCAGTCATACCTATGTAACAGCACAAAAATAAATGAAATCTTTTATTATTGTACAAATTATCGAGCAGAGACTGAAACCTGCCAGACCCTGATGATGTTGTCGGAGTATCCAGCGAAGAGAGTTTGGCCATCAGTAGACCAAGCCAGGGACAGGCACTGCGGGGGGTCAGTCTTGGTGCTTTGAGTTTGGTTGATGATCTCTGGCTTGAGTTCTTCAACCATCTCCTTGCTTTCCAAGTCCTGCAAATAAAGATTTAAAATTATAAGTAAATCCAGCAAAATAGTATTTCTACTTGAATGTACACTAACTAATACATAAGAATACTAGTTTCGAGATTCTGGCAAGAGAGATAACTTTTAATACGGAATTCTGTAATAATTTGAATGTTCTCAACCTACCCAGATCTTGATGGAGGGTCCAAAGGCAGCACACAGCCAGTATCTGTTGGGTGAGAAGCAAAGGGCTGTGATGATGTCATTGTGGTCCAGCGTGTGAAGGTGCTTGCCATCATTCAAGTCCCAGAGCATAGCTTTCATGTCCTTGCCTCCGGAAGCACACAGGGAACCATCAGGAGACACTGTCACTGTGTTTAGGTAGCCAGAGTGGCCAAGATGGTTGATCTTCAGTTTGCAATTGGTCAAGTGCCAAACCTGTAATTATAATACACCATAAGTACAATACAAAAAAAAACATTCATCAGTTTCATTTGCTTACATTGTTTTGTATTTTTATGCTTATGATGACCACTCACCTTAACTGTACGGTCCCATCCAGCAGACACAATAATGGGGTTGGCATGGTTGGGCGAAAACCGTACACAGGACACCCAGTCAGTGTGACCATCATCCTGGATGGTGTATTTGCATTCAGCAAGAGTGTTCCATAGCTTAATGGTCTTGTCTCGAGATCCAGACACAATCTGACGGTTGTCCACTGAGAATGCCACGGAGAGGACATCCTGTTAAACAAGAGTAAGTTAAGACCCACATAACTAAGTTTATAGTACACAGTGAATGTTAAATAAGTTTTTATATCATCAAGTTTAACATGATGTCATGCTTGTGACTGATGACCTTTTGTATGCCGTGTGCCGAATCCGTCAATTGATTTCTAGTGTCTACGATTCTGGCACATAAGGAGTTAATAATATGACTGAGATAAGAAATATATTTAATTTTGATGTGAAGTACTACTACCGCAGCGATAGCTACAGTGGTTAACTACTATAATAACATGTAGGTTATAAAAACTTACATGCTACTACTTACTCAATCGGTACACCAGTGTGTGACTAATTTGGAGGTCTTCTGCCTCGCATAGGCGCAGGCACATATTCTTCTGCCTCGTATAGGCGCTGAACACTGCCACTATCACAATAAACCATATGAAAATTATGTTCTATCACACCTTAGTATGGTCTTCGAAACGCCTTGTAGTCTTGCCTGCTGCAAGGTCCCAAAGACGCAGGGTCTTATCCCACGAGCCAGACAGAGCGTAGTTCCCGTCGCTGGAGAGCACCACATCAGAAATGAAGTGAGAGTGACCATACAGACGCTTCTGCGGGACACCGTAGTTTGTTTCGTCACGAGTCAATTTCCACACGATCAAGGTCTTGTCTGTAAATTATTTACACGCAATTACTCCAAAATATTGTGGTAGTGGATTCTAAAATGAGGTTGTTAGCATATCAGCCCCATATCCGCTTGCCGCTCAGTAATCGCGTGGCAAAGTTTAATTCATCATGTAAGACAAAAAATAGTACTATAATCATTAAAGACTCTTCATTTATACGGGGTATAGATGATTATTTTAAATTAATACACATAATTAGAGCAGATGTAAAGAGATTACATGTTGAAGACTAGTAAAATGAACGCGTTGGGTGAAAGGAATTAACCTTACCTCGTGAAGAAGAGAGAATCATATCAGGATATTTGGGATTCGTGGCGATTTGGGTAACCCACCCATTGTGACCACAAAGGGTACCCCGGAGTTTCAAAGTTTCAGTCATTTTCCTGAACACGCACAACAACGCACCAGTCGCCGCACTTCCCCAGCAATAAAAGAGAAAGAAAAAGTTGCGTGTGTGGTTTCGCTGTCAGTCAGGCTGTCAGTCACAGACTATATAGGGATTCTACGTATCAGTCAGTGTTTCCATACGGTACTCATACGTATGGAAACACTGGAATCCCTATATTGTCTGTGGTGCTCTCACTGAATTTGTTTTGTTGACAGCTATAAAAACGGCATTCTGCAAGTTTATTGAATGAAAATCAGAGACTAGTAATAAAATAGCGGAAGGAGGGGTTTAATATTTTATTATAGTACTCTGTTAGTAGCGTTATTTATAAAAAGGATTAGGGAAAATGAAAAATTATTATTGCATTTCTACGATTCTATATTATTATATCGGGAATTGACTAGTGGTAGAGGTAGAGACCGTAGCTAACCGACCAGTAGGTGGTGTGGAGATTATGGTAGAGGTTGCTTTAGTTATTGTTCTGAGGGTAGAGGACTTTCTATTACTTTCTAGTAACAGTACATTGTAATCTGTGGTAGAGATATTCAGAGACATTGATAAAAATATAATAGCTAGAGACAAATTACACGATTTTTTAAAAGAAAGCAAATTGATAAGTAGTTGAAAGTTGACATCACAATACATTCAAATATAACATTTTCGTATAATTTTACTCAAATGCTCAGCTCAAATGTAAATAGCAAAAAACAGCGGACGCTATTTAAAATTAAATGGACTTTGCAATAGAAACAAGACAAACGATATTTATGGCAAAAGATAAAATTATATCCTCTGCTACATTCAAAGTGAGTATGAATTATAATTTTATGTGGTGGCATTGCGTTTACATATTTTCTTCGGTTAAAGTGCTAAATAATTATATTAATTAAATTTTATAACATACTATTAATTCTTATTTGTCTTACTTATTATTTTGATCGCAGTGATTCCTAATTAAAGTTTAATGATAAGATTAAAGTAGATTTGATAAACTTAATACTATAAATGCACATTTACTATATATTTGGCTGGATTATATATCTAGCAATTTAAGCTTATTTGTGTAATATCAAAAAACATACAAACGAATTATTTAAGTTCAAAGATTTTATGAACGCATCTGTAATTGGCATCATACTGTAGTACCCTTGATTTCCGCTTGGGGGATTTTATCGTTCTTTTGAACCAAATTGACGTCACGCAAGTAAAGTAGATTCTACGCCATTTTGTAAATGTCTCCCTTAGTCAGTATTTCAAGGCATAGTGTAAAATAGGAAATTCGCATGGTTTTGTGTACATTTCAAAGATAAAAACACTTCAAAACCAAGTTAACGTCTCGTACGTTAATTTCACAGACTCAAAGTATGGAGGACAAGGCGTCGTTAAAGGAACTGGATCAATGGATAGAACAGCTAAACGAATGCAAGCAATTGACAGAAAATCAAGTGAAAACGTTATGCGATAAGGTAATACGTCTTGTTATTTCTTTATATTTGTAAGGTTTTTGCGGTGTTGGACTTAGTTAGTGGTGTATACGTTTGTGTAGGTTAGTGTGTAGTTATAGTTATGTTGAATGATTCATGTACCTACACTGAAGATAACCGAGCCGAGATCGCGTATGTAGTCGGTTGAAGAGGCTACCAGACGTTCAGTGGGTGATCGGCTCTGGGCTGAGCCGTGAGTAGGTACTGTTTCTATCCCGGTTAATGCGAATTATGTTACATCGCAGTTTACCACACCCAGATACCATTACTAGTTTCGATAGATTTTAGCCTAATTGAACCGAGGATATTTTTAGCCGGGGCACGGAAATGATGTTAACAATTATTCTCCATGATCTAAACTTGTTTACGGATCTATATTTATGGATATTGTCTGTAGCTGTTACAAAAACTTAACCTATACAATCAATGATAACAGTATTCATTAAATTTACATGGAAGAAAACTGCTGTGACTCATTCCACCTAGCAAAGTATAGCATAGTTAAGCTATTATCCTTCTTTGTTTAGTGTCATATTTAGAATCATATTTGATAAATATCTACAAAGCATTGCATAAATATTTTTGACTAAAATAAAGTTTATGTATACATAATGCCAATACTAACCTAGATCACAATTGTCAAGATTTTTCAAGCAGTTGCAATTATTCAGTTCAAAAATGAAAAATATAAACATACAAGATTACACACTACAATCTACAAGATTGTCACACCCAAGTGCCATAGTTGGATCAAAATAATTTTTGTTCTAGTTTTGTTTGTAAGGACTCCTTACTAAGGACATCTTAAAAAAGTGTCATGCTATGGGTTATTAATTAAATTGTTTGGTGGCGATCTGATAATAATTAGACCAAACAGGTAATTTTATGATATTTTATGTGACTTAGTGGGTATCATAAGGAAACAATCTATTGATATTCAAATGTAATATTGTAATTGTAATATCTAATATTGTAAATGCAAACAATAGTGCAATATTATTCAAATCAATTACTTTATTCAACGAAGATACATTAAGTAATACATTTTACACCAAAAGTATATAAAAGAAAAGAAAACGAATATTAATTTATAATTAAAATATTAAATACGATACCAATATACCTACAATATTATTAACAATAATTTGTTTGATACAAATACGCCTTCATGGCTAACTACAACTAATCTTCATACTAATTTGTAGAGCAGCATG
>DWLO01000264.1:0-22991 GCA_018245335.1 Dalla quadristriga
TAATCCGTCTAATTGTTTTGTGAATAAAAATAAACATTATATTTGGCGCATACGTTGAATATTTTCGAGCGCGCGTTCACCATTTTAACTCTATAGTCCTCCGTGATTGGTCCGCTTTATTTTCAAGTGAAAATCGATACATCGTTTAAAGTAAGTTAAATTGCAAAGACTCGTTGGTTTATAAACTTACTAACATTTTGCATTGGTATTTAACATTCTTCCAATTAATTCCAGTACGAGTCAAGTAACAAGAGGAATTACCTACTGTGCAACTCTATCTAACTGCGATATAAATCTGTTCTTGTAAATCTCCGAAGGGATAGCCGCAGTTCTACGAGGGGGCTTAACTTGTACTTCAACTTTCCTAACTCGCCAATCTTTTTTTCCCTTTTTATATCACATTTAGCAGCTCATAGGAACGACAGTTAGACGAGAAACTTGTTTTAGTAAAATATAGACTAATATGGTAAAAGGTCATTTAGGAATAATTTGGTAAGTGAACAATAAATTGAACTGTACGTTATAAAAAATATTTTTTTCGAAAATTCCCCTCAGACCCGTACATCTTTTTATTTATTATTAATTATTTGTAAATTCTTTAAAACAATGAAATTGTAAATTTAACGTGTCTGCACATTGAAAGTTAATAATAAGAAGTGGATTGGGGACGCCATATTTTTCGGTGTCTTTGTTTGTTTGTCTGTCTGTTTGTTTGTGCACGCATCATGTGAAAATTACTGATCAGATTCCTATGTTTGGTGTGAACGTAGATAACTCTGGTAAAGGACATTTTTAACAAAAGGCATCTACTAAGGGGGTGGAATACGTGATGAAAGTATGTATGGAAAAACAAATTAACTATGAAAAACAAATTGACTATTACTAACACTGACTAATAGGACTTAAAGTCGCTAACAGTCCTTATTACTAACGAATACGGACCAACTAACATTCCTAGACTAACACCTAAAGTTCCTTTTACGGTCCTATTCGAGGTTTGTCACAGATGTCATGGGTGGCAGCGGATGGGTGGAGCTGCATGTTCGTTTGCTATCTTATAACCACAAAAAAAAAGCAAGCTCTAGTTGTTATTATAATACATATCCGGCTACATTCCGAACTATAAAAATTGTCTTAATGAGATGGACAAAATGTTTTATTTCGAATCTACGTACAACAGACACAAATTTGGATCCATCAAAATTTCAACCTTCACAGTTTGGATTCAAAAATATTTTATTATGGAAGTGCCGTCTTTACATAGCGCGACCACTGATTGCGCGGAATGTACAAACACGGCTGAGAGAGTTCAAACAGACTTACCATGGCGAGACCCCTCCTTATATTATTATAATATTATTGAACAATTGGAATGAGATGATGGAGCTGATTGGTCTGCCCAAAATGTATTATGTATTTATAATAACTTGTAGGTATTCCGTTAACCATTTACCATGACTAGCGTTTACCATTGCAGCATGAAAATAGCACGTATGCCAATAATATTATAAGATCATTGACGTATGAGATTATTAATTATGTTGGTTCCAGCCTCTTTATAGACGCGAATTTCCTATACTTTATTAACGAGAAATTAATACACTTTGATATATTATGATGTAAGTTAATATATAACGCGATGCTACTTTACCCATTTTGATAACATAGCTAGGTACCTATTGTGGAAAACGTGTCTTAATGTGAATCACAGAAAGAAAGAAAACTGATAATCTAATAAAATATGACCCTATTTCTGTGTTTAAACAGAGACAACTTACTATAATGCATACAAAAAACAAAATTGTATACAAATTGGGATTAAATCTAACTTATCTTACTAAAAAATAATATTGAAGTGTCTGTCGGATATAGTGAAATTAAGGTCCCAATAGTTAAATGGAATATGCTATTTATATATGACACCTAAAAATAATCAACCGCCTTTAGTATGTCTGTCTGTCTGTCCGTTTGTCAAACCACTTTAAATTTTAAATTTACATTCTTAAAAAGTACACGTAGATAACACTAACACTAAAGGTAACACTAATCTCTATGGTAATCTATAGAATAGATATCCCCTACGGAAAGGTTGTCGAAACTTCCATCCATAAGGAGGTAAAATGAGGTGTTTAAAATTGACGGGAATAACAATTACGACGCGGGCGCAGCTACGAAGAACAGATAAAGATTAATATAGATACCATTTTATTTTGTTCGCATAATCGGATAATAACGAATAAATAAATAACCTGTAGGTACATTATTAGGTGTGCGTTGCTACGTGCAATCAATCTACAATGTTTCACGGAAAAGCTTTATATCCGTCATATTCACAAATGTGTTTCTACCTCACATTTCATATTTCGGTAATATGAAACGGATTATGGTAATGGATTGCACATTTAAAACATGAGGCGAAAAGTTACCTTACATTTATAAAGCTGTGTAAATTTTAACATATCAATCAAGATAGAAATTGCGGCGAAGCTTTTTTAAAATTGCATATAGACGACAGAATTAATAAAAAGAATAAATAAATCCCGTTAATATCAGTTAATACTAGTTCATCCATACAGAGAGTCTGTTAATAGGCCTGTAGAAATAGGACTGCTAGTAAACGATACCGTTTAATGTTATCCTAGTTCATATTATATAGACCTATTGACGACTCTATGGTGCGTTGGCAGTGACAATGGCTGACGAGTCATTAGTATTGGGTTCAATCTCCGGTCGGAGCAGACATTTCACAGATAAATGTTTGCACTCGGGTAACGCCACCCGTACACAATGCCCAACCCGAATGCAAGCGTGGGGATGTGAATGCGAAAATGGTATTTAATTTTTTAATCATTATTTGAGCTAGTTACAGTAGATGCGATTAGATATCATGTATCTTGTAGATATCAGGTCCTATTTGACCTGTCTTTCCAAATCTGTTTACTACTGTCTTCAGGTTCCAGCAATATTTCATGGCATTTATTATTAATACCTTTATTGCACCATAAATGTACAAAGGGCGGTCTTATAAGTAGCGATTTCTTCCAGACAACCTCAAGGTAGGGAGTTATCGAAAACAGTTTTAAAAAGGTAGGTTCCACGAAAAATTACAGGAAAAGAAGGAAATGAGTAATATTAGATCGAATAAATAAATAAATAGGGAATCAAAGATAACGAAATACACAAGTTATGAAGCAACGAAGAGGAAATAAAGGAAATAGGTCAGAGTTGAAGTTGGAGGTAACGGGCTCTGACTTGGTTTTTAAAGAAATATAAAGAAATACATTACGGATAGATTGGAGAAGGGAGTTCCATAAACGGACAGTAGGTAGTAACCGAGAAGAATTTTTCATAGAAGGTAGAAATTCTGAAACATGGTCATAATTTCGTAGGCCAAATACGAACCGTATGCATACATTTTGAAGGCGCTTAAGTTGCTCCTAGGTTATGTCGGCATTTATAGGAATTCACAACATCTGTCAGTATCAATTAACATTGTATCTGTTGAAAATTTGAAAATCGCTATTGAATAAGATGATGTTTGCTTACACGAAATTCAAATGTATGCTAACAAACGTGATTTTACTGTTTTTTTGAGTCACCCGATTTTACTCTTAGACGCTTGCATATTAGCGGGCTTGGACACAACAAACTTCTTACAGCCAAGAATTGTTTTGTCTTATCATCTTTTCTTATCTATCACGTACATACGGGAGTCATTCGCGGCAATCGCAGTAGTATAAAATAGTCAAATAATCATTACTTATTATATATTACTTGCGGTCTTTCACAAATAGGATTGTTTGTAGGTTGACAAGATTCTTGTGTTCACATTTAGACATCCATTCATAAAGTAGGGCGGGCGTGCACGATCATAAATATCCAACGTCGTCCACAACGAAGGCCCGTAGAGATCATCATTTTGACTACCATACATATAGAATGAGACGCGACAAATTCAGATATGTGGGCTCTTAGCACAATCAAGTAAGTAAATAAGTTTCCATTTGTTGGTAGTGGTTCTAAAATAATGCACACCAAAATTATAATATTAATAAACTAGCTGTTTCCCTCGACACCGTACGCGGTTAAGTTTAATTCACATGAAGGATATTTTATAGTGCGATTTTTACCGGCTTGGATTACAAACATTGAATTCGCATAACCCGAATATTTTAAGTGATCCCTGAATATTAAATATACCTAGCCTATGTTTCTTCTGGATAGTGTAGTTTTCTATCAGTGACAGAATTTTTATAATCGGATCAGTAGTTCCAAAGATTACCCCCTACATAATATATCTTATCTTACTTAAATATTATACAGGTAAAATACTATATAAATATCAAAATTAGTTGTAGTTAACTTGTTGAAAATTAGTTTGTTTCTAACTTTGAGATTTCTTTAAACTATTTACCTATATGAAACAAATGCAGTCAAATGTAAATAAAAAAATTATTCAGGTTATTCGAAATGCCCTCCCTGATTTTGAATACAGGCCCTCAACCTCCGAGGCCACTCGTCGATCGCAGCACGCACAAGGTTTACGTCTCTATCAGCCACTGCATTAATAAGGTATGCTTTGAGAGACTCCAAATTCTGATAAGGATTGGCGCAAGATTTCTCCTCCAAATGTAGCAAATTTTTTATTTTTTTTAAATGCCAACGAACAAGCAGACCTCATGATTTTGTAATCCAACGGGTTTAAGTCTGGGCTAAAAGAGGGCTACTCATCGTGCGTGATGAAGTTAACACCATGGGCGTTCAGCCAGTTTTTTGTGCCTTTTGCCCGATGATCTGGCACTGAGTCTTGTTGAATACCCATCGTTGATTTTCAAACATTTTTTGAGAACGAAGTTCCACAACGGTGCGTTCCGCACGGCGTTGATGAAGGAGTCGGGACATGTCTTTTTATATGACTGACATAATCATGGAACACTTTGTTCTTGTATTTAATGTGAGTACCACCTTCGTTTATACTCTGAGTATATAAAATTGTATATACAATTTAATGGCAGTATACACAAATTAGTAGCTAATTCGACCGGCCGATCCGGTATGAATGCAGGTAAATCCGCCCGTCACTCTTTGAATCCCTTTGAAGTCCGAAGAGGGTCAAAATCTGATGCCGCAAGTAATTTATTAACACAACTCTGTTTCGGAGTTAATTATAGTAAAGAATTCACCCAATGTTTTAATACTACTAAAACACGGGTTGGTTATTTATATGAAGCGTTAACTTTGTCATGTCGTTCAACTTGTTATCTTTCTAGAAGCATTCAACATCTACTTAGTATTGTCCGATCTTTGCGAACGCTTCAAAACACTTGCTTACCCTTACTTTTTTTATAAATGTGAAAGAGTGTTTTTCGTTTTTCCTTCTTTCACTTTGCAACAGATCAATGGATCGACGTGTTTTGCATAGAGATAGTGTAATTGCTAGAGAGTGACATAGACTTTTGACCCCCGAAAAGTGCACGGGTCCTGTGGAATAGATAAGGGAATTTTACGCGGGCAGAGTCGCGATAAAAGTCTCGTCAAATAATAACCAGACCCACATTTTCCTGCGAACATACGAAATAATTACAAACGGTATACGATACTTACAGATACATACATACAGATATTTTGCTGAGCTAAAATCATCACAACCTTTCTATTTGTGGGTATGTTTTTACTGTGCTTCTCGTTTATGAAGATAATAAAAGTATTACACGATGACACAATTTCAGCATCGCGAGGGTTGCTGTCCCCGTTGACTGGCCTTGCCCTTTGCAAATTAATTACTACACAATTGGACCCTGTAGTATCATAGTTACGCTAGTTTTCTAGTACGGCGTGCTGGTAAAATTATTACGGTTTGGATAATTTCACTATCACGTGGCAAGAATTTTACTAACTAATTTGGGTGCTATTATAATTAATTTAATGATACGCGTGTTATTTTCGTTCGTAGGCATTACGTTGTGAAAAATACGAGGAGTGACGGTATAATAAACTTCATATTCGTTGTACAAACTACGTAAAATCTGGTTGCAACCCATAATGGCCCACTGCAGGGCCAAGTCCCTCCTCACAACTGAGGAGGCCTGGAGCATACTCCACTTCGCTGCTCCAATGCGAATTGGTGGAGGGGTTCGTGGCCAACCCGACTGTCGGGAGCTTTTCAGGCCGCCCGAAGGCCTCCGACAAGGCTTAACTACTGTTATCTGACGATAACAACCGGGACCGATGGCTTAACGTGCCCTCCGAAGCACGGAAGCCCTCAAGAAATTTTGCCACAAGCGGTTACAAATCAAACTGCCGGCTCTAACCGGTGCGGCTTAACATTATCCATCCATTGCCATTGCCACTCGTCGCGCGACCATGAGCGCTTCACGTAAAATTTAACCACTGATAATCTTGTGAAGATCCACTTCGGTAAAAGACAGCCCCCTCAAGAAAGCTAATATGTATCAATATAATCACTACTTAGGTTAGTCCTTTTTATATGCTGCAACACAGCAACGGATCAACGTGATTTGCATAGAGATAATCTTTAGGCTAGAGACTACTTTTGATCCCGGAAAAATGCACGGTTCCTGTGAAATGGATGTAGGAATTTTGAGTGGGTATAGCCTAGATATTCTATAAACACTAGGAAGGCATATCAAGATCACTTAAAGCAGTAATCATCTCTGCCTACTCCTGTTAAGAATAAAGGCGTGAGCACATATACATGTGTGTATGTAAAAAAAATATTGTGAAAAAGTAACACTTTCCACGTCTCAAGTACAGTCTCAAGTCCCCCTTTATTACTCGTCGATGTACTTGATACATAATAACTCGTTGATACACAATACCCATGTGGACGAGGGCTATTGGACACCCATTTCTGCCGTGAAGCAATTAATAATAATAATTTGGACCACAGTCTTACAGGAGATTGGTGTCAATTTGCACAAGTTGCACATAGACATTAAGACAAATAAAAACATTATTTTAAGAGGACTGTTACGTTTCGCATCATTTTCACTCACACAATCTAACATTTTCAATGATTGTAAAAGTATAGGTATACTTTAGATAAATATGATTCATTTAGAATTGTTGACAATAAAATTACGATAATTTTATATTTATTTTCATATACTTACCAATATTTTGCCAGAGAAAAAGGGTGAGCAAAATTATTAATTATTTCCACCCTTGTTCTCTATCAAAACCTAGTTGTAGTATAATAAATTGTAAAATATGTCAAAAAAATTCCGTAGTTTCTTGTTAACAATGATTATTAATCACATTTTTCAAAAGTCTACCTTGACTGTTACTATAATCAAAAATGTTAGAATGTGCAAGCAAAAGGCCTTTTAATAAACTGTGTACAAAATATTTTTTTCCATGTTTCCCATATAAAAATCTTAAATAATTCGAAACTAAAAGGAGCAGAGAAGCCATTGGGAGAAGAAAATTTAATTGTTCCCTATTTACGATATTGAAATAGTACGTAATCCGCATCTAAGTGGTGCAGGGAAGGCATTGAGAGAAAATGAATGGGTACATTCGAACGTTTGCTTATGAATAAATACTGACGCACACGTATTCAACGCTCGTAGCATACGTGGCTTGTGTGGCACGATTAGCATCTAAATATTTACACTCCGTGTTGCCGATAGGTCGAGAATATGCATTAGTGTGTGTCTGCTTTGATTAGAAGCTTAATCTAATAAATTTTAGGTACGCTAGTTACTTAACAGAAAAACCAGACATTTTGATGAAAAGATAACACAAGTGAATGCAAGACGAAATAAAGGCAAGTCGAATAATTACTTAGCTCTTTAACAAGATGTCATAACCAATACATAAAATCACGTCTCTCTATAATATTTGCAGAGAGGTTGGTGGATAGCTGTGAGAGCTTGCAGAATAAATGTTTAATGAACACAAAGTCCTCACAAAACTCAATACAACCAGGAAGTAATTTCTTGCGCAAAATTTAATTGCCAAGACCATCGAAAAGACAATTACGAATTAATGAGATACGTACACGTTGTAGCGCTGAAACGTAATTCTGTTGAATTACTTTTTTAACGTCTCGTTATGTATCATTTTCGAGCAAAGTAGATTTCTACACAGAATTTAAATTTTTTGTAGATAAGAGTTCACCTAGTTACATTTCTATATTTTGGATAATGTAGCAACGAGCAATCGAACAGACAATGGTCTTAAGTAGTCATTGCCGCCCATGGATATTATGTAACAAACCTCCAATAGGATCGTAGGAATTGGGCTGTTAATCATCATCATCATCACAATCTCTCACTGGCCCACTTACTCTGGATCTCCTGTCAGAATGAGAAGGATTTAGGCCGTAGTCCACCACGCTGGATTGGTCCTTCACATGACTCCGAAAAGGCAGAGGTTCAAAGCCTGAGTTTTGAACCTCTCGATTAGGAATCCGATGTCTCGGCTATTACCACTGTTAGGTCTGTTAATATACATTAGTAATAACCCAGTGAGTGTTAGTTTGTATTAACAGTATTAGTCCTATTCGAACCTGGTCATTGTTGGTACTTCTGAGTAATAATTTATGGCCTCATGTAAAACCGTGTAAGGTATAACCCGACCAGACCTTACAGACTTGCGGTTTTCCGATTTTCTATTAATTTTATTGCAGTCTTTTAAGTAGGTCATATTCGTAAAAACTTTTTGAGACCATTAATTTTATGGTTAAAAAGTTAATCCTTATTATTAGGTTCAAGGTATCGTACAAAAAATACAATAGAACTTGGAACATTAAACTAATTAACATACCCTACCCACCTGTCATATGACATGAAAGTTGGCGTGTACCACCATAGATATTACAGTAGCACCTTCGCTACGAACATGTAAATTAACGATCATTACGAGCTTTGGGCCTCAATAATGCTTACAAAGGTGTCGATAATAAATTTTAACTCAACGAAAACATCATGTAAAATACTTAAACGTAAAAACAGGTAAACGTAGCTACGACAACTAGAGCAGGTCGTAGCTGCCTCACCTAAATTATGTTGGTTTAGACGGTCTTTCGGATGCTTCCGACTCCACGAAATTAGCTACGCTAATTTCTGTTAACTGTATTCAGCGTGAGTTACCTAATCTCAGTCCCCGTCAAGATACATGTTTTGGCTTTTAGGCTTCGTAGGAATATGCAGAATTATCCCAAGCATAATATTTCTTGTTAATTTACTGGAACTTCATACAAACGTTGCTTGATTTAAATCAATGTAGGCTACACATATAGTAAGTTATTTCTGTTGAGGCTAAAGTTACACCTATTTTTGAACTGTCGATTTAATTGATGTTTTGTTTATTATCCTTCGTAATATCGGTATCATACTGATTTGCATAAATATAAGAGTAGAAGTTTAACTTCATGCGATATAAATAACGCATAGTACGAGTATAAATAAATCATAAACATTACTCAATTATGAGATGAGATTTCAATCTTAGCGGTTTGTATCTTAATTTTAAGGAATTTATACCGTTAATCCCGTCAGCTCCTTCCGCCTTACATAACGTTTGACGACAATCAATCCTTCTTGTTTGATCTTGTAAACAAACAAGCAAATGAGAGCGGAGCTCTTCTTATAATGCCACAATAATTTTTAATGTCCTATGCTCGAAACAATATTATTTATTTACATTTAAATATAACCTAGTTTAGGTATCATAGTAAATAAATGTGGTTGTTATATCAAAAGAAATAAACGACAAAAGAAATTACACAAGAAGGAAATTCGTTAAGTATTCCAGTAAAATTACTTAAAGCATTAAATATTCACCTTGTTGTAGCGACTATACACAAATACACCACAATAACTGGGTCGTTTTTAGAGTTTTTATTCGGTAATCAGTTGAACCTTGTAGTTGTAATGATCGCTGTATGTATGGCCAGTCGGCAATTATGAAAATTGTCCTGGACACGAACCACATTCCGTCAATAGGTAGGTCCTACTTTACTTTATACAACCCTGTCTGCATAAATATAACGAAATATTTTGTAAACCAAATTCTTGATTATCTTTAGTTTGTTTACTTATACATTTTATAAAGTGAAATAAAAGTAGTTAGTAGTAGTAGTGTAGTAGTAGTCGCAGTAGGTACCTAATTAAAAGTTTTAAGGTATTGAATAAACAAACAGCATCCTTACTAGGATTACTAGGATGCTGTTTGTTTATGAAGAAAGGATAGTAATCCTTTCTTCCTTAGTACTATTATTGCGTGAAAATGTAATTGCTGGTTTGTCCTTCTTTCACGCTACAACAAAGCGACGAATCAACGTAATTTTTTGCATACAGATAGTTTATGGGCCAGAAAGTGACATAGGCTACTTTTTTTCAGTTAAAGCGCTACATTGATCAATGAAACGGACGGATCACAAACCAATCATGGAGGACTATGAAGTTTTAAAATGACAATGATGCAACTATTTAATGTCCGAAAATAGTGAGATGGCTATAGTGAGCGCTCGCTTCATAATAATCAACGCATAAGCCAGTCATTTTTATTTTTATTCACATAACTATTTCACGGATTAAGAAAAGGGTTTAGTGCATTTCAGAAATGATTATTTACTGTGTTTTAAAAATAATACCGTAAACTAATTCTCGAAAATATAGTAGTAGCACAGAAAATGTAACTAATTAGAGTACTTAATAAGAAAAAAATCACGAGAAAAGTTCATGCAATCCTGTTTTCGTTTTATTACAACTTAGACCATACAGACAAGAAATATATGTTCAAAAATTAGGTTCATAATTCTATAAATTAAGGAAAATTAGGGGAATTTGAAACACTCTAAAAACCGTTCTACGTCCGTTGAATTCAGCTAGTTATTTTCCACAGTACATGCTATAAAGCTCACCATGACCGGGAAGTCTCATATTTTGTGTTTCCAAAGTAGGAGTGACAACTGAAAACAGAATTATTAATTCACAATTCTGTTTTCATTTGTTTCAATTGACTGATTAGTTAGGTACATATTACTTATTTGCAACACAATATAATATTTTGAGCAAGGTTTAACAGATACAAATCTAAAATTATGTAAACTTAAAATGGTTTTTGAATATTTAACATAGATCTAACTCCACAACAAAACCACAATCTCACGCAGATAATAGATAAGACAATCTGAACTGAGTTCTAAATTTAATTATTGAATTAGAAACGTGAGTTTCACTCATTAGCGGAGCAACTGTAGACAACACTGCCGTCAGAAAATATAGTTACGCCAATCAGAGGAACCAGCCAAACATTATAATGCTACACATTGACATATAATACATGAACACTTAAATAATCTTCTTCTTAATGATCAAATCTCTAATGGAGGAGACTTTTATGTAATCAAAAATACAACTGTCTCAACTTAAGTGGCCACTGCTGTGCATCGATCTTTCAAATACTGGGAATAGGACAGTTGGGCTGTGGGAATTGAAATATAAATTATGGTAGTAGGTACTATTATTAGGTACCTAGGTACTGGTTAGTTATAATTAAAATTTAGGAATCACGATTATATCTGGCGTCTACTACGAGTAGTATATTATTCAACGAAGGTTTGAAGTAACGTAAGGTCAACGCATCATAACAAAGAAAACGTCTGTATGTTGATATTTTTTAGGAGCATAAAACCGTATTTGAGCAGAAAACAAAGACTTCATTGTCGGATTGTTTTGGACCACAAAAGCCAACTACGGTGGTATTAATCCACATAAATAAATATAGAAACAGTAGAATCAAGAAGACTATACCCTAAATTAGATATATCCTATCGACTCCAAAATATTATTGAGTAAATAGACTTTTATCGCGGCTCAATCCTAAAAATATGTTTTCCAAAAAGCTGTAAAAAAAATCCAGATACCAACACCAAATTTCACGAAAATCCGTAGTTTTTCGTAACTAACAAATATCCATCAATCAAGATATATTAAGTCATCTTTATACATTTGGTTATTATGATATTAGTAGGAAATTCGAAGAATTGTGTGCCCTAATTCGAATAGTAAAATAGTAGTAAACTAGTAGTTAGTAATCGAGCACGAAGTTTAGGGATTCAAAAATTTATAATTTAAGGATTCCGAAAAAAGTAGAGCTCTTTTAATTTTGAAATCCGATCGTCTGTCCGTCCGTCCACTTGGTTGGTTGGTCTACCTCATTGAACGCACACATTTAACACGACCAGGCTAGCTGTATGTCTGGCTTAAGACAGTCTTTAAGTCTCATAGAAATATTGATGGATAATCATTATAACTAATTCCCGCTATAATAGCTGCTGACGTTCCAGATTAATTATTATGATTTCATAAATCATTCATAGGTACCTACTTTGAAAAATCGTTCTTTCATGTTTTTTGTGATCGACGAGTCTTTGCCGGCCGCTACGCCCGCGTAATATTTCCTTATCTATATCACAGGAACCGTGCAATTTTCCGGGATAAAAAGTTACCTATTTTATGTCACTCTCCAGCCTATAAATAATCTCTATGCAAAAAAACACGTCGTTCCGTCGTTATGTTATAGCGTGAAAGAAGGACAAACCAACAAACTATGAAACACTTTCACATTTACGTATAATATTAGTAATGATAAGGAAGTAAGGATATTACAAGCGGTCATGTGACTTACTCAGGTGGCGTACCGTAGGTCTATAAAAGGTATATCTTTGCTAGTTTTCCTATTTGACTCTTCTAGTGCGACAAGTGTTAAGAAAAAGGGTTTGCTGTAAGGAAGGGACGTGCTTTTACAGCTCTCATGGGCAAGGACTTGTATGTTTTGTCAGCCAGCACTTCATTTCGTTTTATTTTATTGCTTGTGGCATAAAAAATATGTAAAATAAAATTTACTTATTTTATCTATCGTAGGTATATCTGAGTTCAGTTTACTAATACTTACTTACACTGCTCTAAAGGTAGCTTAGCTTAGCTCTATCTTTATGTCGATTAGTGTGTGTCTATTCGTAGCATCGTGTATACCAAACGGAAGCACCGAGAAGTAAGAAAGAAAATTGCTTTTTGGCTGTGGGTGAAAATTTACCTATTTATGGGAAAACAAAATTACGCGGGCAAAGCAGCAAGGAACAGCTAGTAATTATATGTAGTTTAACGGTATTCTGCATTTAGTTTGTAAGAATCTTAAGTTATCAATAGGTAAAAAAGTACATTACAACACAGTAAATACAGTAAAGAAGGTACGGTAAAGAAGTAGAGTAAAGCACGCATGCACTTATGATTTTTCTAAGTTATGGGAGGTTCAAGTAATTGAATATCATCTGTTTTCGGTGAAGGAAAGCCTCGTGAGGAAACCTGCACGCCTGAGAGTTCTCGATATTGTTTTCCGAGACATGTGAAGTCCACCAATCCGCTCTTGGCCAGCATGGTGGACTATGACCTTACGCTTCTTGCCTTGAGAGGAGACCCGTGATCAGTAGTGGGCCTTTGATGGGTTGTGATGATGATGATGAAGAAAGTACATTTGGTCGCAGCTTAAAGGCAACACTAGAAAAATTATAAAAACAGTAAAATTTGTTACAGCAAGATTTTATCAAAATGTTAGCGTAACAGCGAACAAATCTAATGAAAAGTATGTTCCTATACGATCAGATGCAGTGCGGCCTAACGTGGTTGATAAGCAAGTTACACTTCAAGCAAGGAAAAGTTTAAACGTAACTACAAGTGTAATTTACTATTAGCGACGCAAATTTGCATTAAAACTCCGTGATATTTTACTAAAACGCGACAGGAGTTACCTGGTTTAAATTGAAGTAATCTTCTTGGATTACTTCAGCAAAGGCGTGCGATTTTCTTACCATCGCTTGCTCATGTAGGTCACTGGAATGAAATATTACCAACCACAGGAAAACGAATGCAGTAATGCTCGGCGTAAACCATGCGTTTAAAACCCCATAAAACATAATTGTTATGTAGTTAGGTACTACCTTATATACACGGTTTATTTTTATTTTATTTTGTTTATTCAGGAGAACAACAAGACACATTAACATATCTACAATATCTATCAAGTCTATTTTATAAAGAAAATGTTGCCTTGACTACAGTTTTATGTAGTAATGTATTCTTTTTTTTATGTTCTGTACCTAGCAAACGGGCATGAAGCCCCACATCCACTGCCGCCCATGGGCATCTGTGACCAACCTCGAATTGGACTGTACGCGGGACTATTAGTTAGTTAGCCGTTAGTACTAGGTGTTAATAAGAATATTAGTTGGTTAGTATTCGTTAGTAAATCTCACAGAGTTGGGACTGTTGGTCTAAGTTATTCCTGATAGTAAATATTAGTTAGTAATCGTTAGTATTTGTTCTATTTGAAGGTGTACAAAATACAAAATACTTTTTAGAATGTAAGGTCATGACAGGTTGCTTCCAGACATACTTGCTTAGTTTTTCTGCTTTCCTCGAATATTATCTTGAAGGAATGCAGTATTGCTATAAAACGAGAAAATGTCAATGAATATAAAATTTCACTGTTTACTGAACTAATAAAGCTGTTTAACTGCTCGGCCCGTTTACACCTCGCCTGACCTACTTACCTGACATTTATCAGCTCGACGACATTTTATATTGCACCTAAAGTTATAATTAATCATATCTTCAGTTTTTGTAGCAAAATTCACAGCCAGATAAGATTAAACACTTAAGCTTACACCTTTAAGAAAGTAAAAATACGTCGCATAAAAACAGGTAGGTCAAACTGACTGACGAGCTGTGAGTCCCGGGTATAATCCCAACTATAATCGTTCCATGGTAACCCAGTAAGTGGTAAGTGGAACACCCATGGCGGTGGCCAGATCCATTTCTGCCGTGGAATAATTGTTTTCAACAATTGTGTTCCGGTCGGAATGGGGTGGATGCCGGTTACACTTATACCAGAGGCGACCACCTCAGTCCTCAGGGTAGCATCGAGTCTGTTATCGAGTCCGCTTTGAATAGGACGATTTCTTACGATTACTAATATTTACTAACAGGACTAACTTAAACTGACAGGCCTTACTCCCACCTATCCCTCAAATAGACGAACTTACCAACTAATGATCGCATTAATCCTTAGAGGTTTGACACAGATGTTCATGGGCGGCAGTGGTTGGTGTGACTGCATACTCGTTTTATATAAAAATTACATTTTATAAAAATCAAGCAAAAAAAAAAAGTAAGTAATGAACTATACAGAACACTCAGAATCGTAATTGCCACGTAATATCTATATTATATATTCTGTTGAGCAAGCCCGTCCTGCTTCGGAGGATTATCGTCGAGTTTTGGGACTTCCTGTATATTTAAACAGGATTTCCGCTGTACTACCACAGAAAAATCTGAATACTCTCTCACTTACTCTGTCATTTTTAGAGTTCCGTACACGAACGTTCTAGGTGTTACCTATATATTGAATATCACGTATGTGACTCCTGCACTTTGACGATCTGTTGTCCTATGCAGCAACGGACGGACAACATCAAGTATCTGAAAGTCGTCACTGATCAAACTTTAAATATTAAGCCGTACCTAGCATCATTGGCAAAAAGGCTGCGTAAGCTCATTCATATTTTCAGGTCTGCGTCATGTAGCTGTACACGAACCCTACCATGCTCTACCATGTTTTATGATTGTCTTTTATAAACTACTGCATCACATCTTGAGGACGTGCGGCCAAATTTCACCTTATAGAAGTTGAGAGAGGTCAACGCTGTTTCCTTAAGATGGGAGTATGTCTTCCTCTCCGCCATCCAACAACCGACCTATAACCGACATTCCGGCGAGTGGTAACGGTTCGATAAACTGTCATCCTCCACACAGTCCTCAAAAAACATCCTCAACTACTTACTCACTTACACATACTTCAGACTCCGAGCTCTCGCAAAATAAGGTCTTTAAGAATAAGGGTATTATCGACCAAATGTAATTACTATTACTATTAAAACCATGGTGCAAATAAATGAATTTTATTAATTATTAATATCGAAGGATATTAGAGGTATGAAAATGATGACGCTACCTGATTCCACTAATATTATGGCTAGTGGAAAAGCATGTAAACCATGTAAACTTTCCCCAGCAGCGTCGGCGTCAAGTAGACCCCGGTGATAAAATTTCTGCTAAAGTATTTCTAGAACATGAATAATGCTCCGTCAATGGGTCGTGTTGAGATGACGTATTGTTTCAACTTCATGTTTGTGTCAGTGCGTCATGAACTCATGAATCAATCGGATAGCTTTATTCTTGTCACGTTTTGTTTTCGGTCTTCGATATTGGTAGATATGATCCCAACAAAAACATAAATGTGAAAAAGGGGCCAAGCTCTGTACATTGATTTTTATTATAATAAATTGAAAATCAAATAACGTATATTTTTTAATAGAATTGAATAACGTAGTATGATTAAAGGAACTGCTTTAGACCTTGGCATCCGTTACATCTCAATTCTTTAATTGGTGACGCCGACCACCCCGAATATCGTTTGTACTTAACTGTAACCCTTTTTCATTTATATTTTGTTGGGAAACTATTATTTCGTTTAATCCCATTTTCATAAAAGTATAACCGTATTAATAAAATAAACGCATTACTTACACGAAGAAGATACAAAATTACTTATGCACCGCACCTATTTTAATACTATGTGCTTAAAGCTAACCGCGCCAATAACTTTGTAGACACAGAACATCGAATATACTTACTTATAATAAGGTTGCTTCACTGCAATCCTTCCATACGCCATTATGGATGTGCTACTTCCTTATATATAGGTGGTATCTCGTATACAGAGGAGAAAGAAACATAACGCCAACTGTAGCTTACCGAAGCGCAATACAAAACAGTACAGGTATATACTGTTATTCTCCTGAGACGGTGCTTCAGCAGTCACATGTCGTTTTATTTGTAACGAAACTTTTACACACGCAGTTTGCTCCTAATGCTCCAAGTATTTGTACCAAACAAATTACTTCAAGCGATTAATGTGTGAGGAAAGGCGAATTGAATTATGCATTAAAATATATTAGTCTTGCCAATATATATATATACAAAAACTTTCTAACGGAAGCATTATTAATAACAAAACCATAAGATTGATGACGACAACTTCTGCATAGTATTCGAACTGCGCTTGATATAATTCACATGATTCATGGATAAGACTCTTACGAGAATAAGAATAAGACTCTTACGAGAATTAAAAGATATATATATCCAGACTAGTGAACTTACCCAGCTACGTATGGGAAGTTAAAAATGTTATTGTTATAAATGCACATCTTTCCACAAAGCAATTCGTTCAGCGAAACTATGACACATATTGCCCATGATAAAACACTCTTTATAGCATATAAGCAATCTGAAAATCTGAGTTACGTTGCAGCTAAATGTTTCAAAACAATCGGTTCAGCAGTTAAGATCATTGGGGTAATTCCTCTCTAGAATGATTATTAGCCAAAATCCAAACTAACTGACATTTGCACAAGAACAACGTCGATTGACGCTATCAGTTATTAAAAGATTTTGTTCTGGATTCGCTCAAGTTCGAATCGTCATATTTTGTCCTCCTTTTCCCAAAGTAATTTTATATTATTAATACAATTCGAAGAAAATTCATTTAAATTGCTTAAAAAGAAACCGTATCTCCATTAAAATTTCGACAAATTTGGTCGTCTCATAAATAATGCCGTTCGCTTTGTTTTCTACAAAGACTTGTAAATTTGATCAAGAGAACGTGCTCATTCTACCACTCTGAGTTTGCCTTCAAATTACTTCCTATCCGCAAGCGATGACAAGTTCTCGACTTAGTCACTTCTGTTCTCTTGAGTCCCTTGTCTCCGGATTATTTATAATCCTAAATCCAAGAAATACTGGACTCTTTCGATGATCTGCGGCCTGGCTCTACAGTACCTAACCGTTCTTCCAATCCGTTGCATCGTTTTAATCTTACTGTTCGAGTCCGACATTTTTTAAACGGGTCAGAAGAATACATTTATCTGCATTTTACTAATGTGCTGTCTGGTTTTAACTTTGGTGAAGCCGCAAGGTATTTTTATCAGAACAGATGAGCTCCATGCCGGTCACAGAAAACGCTAAAAATTCCCATTTTACGTAGCAATCTTCGTCGTGCATTTATGTACTTATAATGATGGTGTTGGTAGGTTTTATCGTTTCGTTTCTCTCCTCGTTGCAATGAGTTTCCACCGACTCAAGAGTTAGCGTTGCGGAAATAGTCAACAATAGAACACAGTGCACTGTGAACAAGTTTTAATCGGGTTTGTCCAGCGCGTGGGTAACCTCTTCACTTGATCCTTAGACGCAAGACGCAGCAAGAGGCCTTACATAACAATATAATACAAATATTATTTATTGTGCACCAAAAAAGAGAAATACAGTCAAAAGAACGGACTAATATTTACATAAAAGGCGGTCTCATCGCTCGGCAGCGATCTCTCCACATAAACTTATTAGTCGCTTATGTCCAAAAATTTTCAGTATTCTCTCCCTTACAATCTATAAGCATTTGTTTAAAAGGGTAGGTACCGAGAGTTTTATTAAAGTGATAAGAATTGCAATTATAAGTAAAGTTCTTGAAGGTTCAATTATTATTGGATTTTTTCGATTTTCATTGTAAATACTAAAATATGTATATTTTTAAGTATAATTAAAAGTTTACACTCCAACGGTTTCTGTAATACCTCTTTCTTGTTAAATTGTTACTTTTTAAGTGCTGAGTATCTACATTATTTGAAATAGACGATAAGAACCTGTTGTAAAGTAAACTAATGAACGATTCTGATTTAATTAAGTATGACAACATTATTTCATATGTATCTTATTGTTGTATATTCTAGTGTTTAGCTAGCGCAGCATATTTGCGAGGACTGCACAAACATTCGCATTCCAAATTTAACTCAACCGCCAAACGAGTGTACTCAGTCATTGTATTTTGAATAACAAAATAACCATTTAGATTGTACTACGAATCTTTATGTTTACAATACATATTATACATTGAAGATATTGATAAAATATGAATTGAGGGGGCTTAAACAAAGGGGTTGTTTTTTTTTACAACTCGGAGATTTGGTATTTTATTCCTCCCACATATTTATTATGTTTGAAACCCGCGGGCGTCCACTATAAATATTAAGTACATACCTATTCCATTACTGTTACTGTGCGAAATACGTGAGATTGTTGAGACAATTTAAATGACATTATGGAATACGTCAACAGATTACTAGCACCTTTAAATATAGTTCACAACAAAAATTATTGCGCCATTACTGAATGAAAGTAGCCTCCAAAGCCAGTCTAGCACAAATAACTTACTTTCCTGTAAAATAAGTTTATATCGAGCAGATACCCTTTCAGTTGGTATTCTTGACATTATCTTACGGTATCGAAGAGACAAAACACCAATCCCCTCCGGTATTCATTTTGTGGTACCGTAAAAAGTACATAAATTTTAACAATGGAACTGATTCATTATGTTTGTCTTCTACTGTTTTATGAAAAGTAGCAACAGAAAGCATGTTTGCTACTTATATCACATAAACATGCAAACAGGTTTGTTGGGTGGCCACTCGTGCTCGTGGAACTTTGACCGATAGGTTCCTTCCTTTTATATTTAAACAACTGTACCATGTAGAACTAGTTATTTCGTTAGTATTTGAACTAATAGAAATTAAGGCCGATAGTATCAGTCTCTAGTAAAGCTTTAGTCCTATTCAAAGATCTATTCGAAGTTGGTGCGCTGATGTAGCACAAAAATATTGAAAACCCAACATAATTACGATAAAGCCCAACATATGTACGTATATGCATGGTAGCTTAGATTAAAGCAAATAGGGAGATACTGTACGCTCATAAATCACGTTACTGAAAAATTGGCAAGATGCAAATACACGGAGACACACACCAACACTTACAATTCTTGTATCGTGCACATTTAATAACCAACAACAGGGACAGGCAGACGTAGTCAATATGAATTCCGATATGTTGTCGTATCGCGTGCAAAGAAGACCATGCTTCGAGATCGACTAAACGAAACCATGGTGCATGACCCGTCCACCCACCGACTCACCCACTGGTGGGTGGACGGAGAATTTATGAATTCCCCGTCCAGACAGGAAATAAATATCGATACATTGTATCGATAGTTAACTACTTGTTGGTGTTACGGTTCAGTAAATACTGTGAAATACCTAACTTACCTACATGCGTACTATGCCACTGGCCACTTAATTTGTTACATAAAAATCCAGTAGTCTGATACATCTTGGATGTTTGTCACAGAGCTCCAGAAGCGACAGTGGTTGGTGTAACTGCATGCGGGTTTGCTCTTCTCATTACATTAAAAATTAATCTAAAGCGGGGTGGATTGAATGATGAACTAACACTTTTAGCAAACAAGCTACATAAAATGATAAGGAGTACACCTCGCTACACGTGTAGGTAACTACTTCAAAGTAAATAAAATAATCTCTCCATAACACTGTCACGTTACAAGTTAGTTGCTCCAACCTTCCGGTATGAATGTAGGAGGTATATCCGCCTGTCAGTTTAAATCCAAAGAGGGTCAGAAGCTCAAATGCCGCAAGTTATTTATAGACATTGCCGAGTTTAAAATTATGCGATGTTTATAACGAAATTATACACAAGTGGACGGTATCATGGACAATAACACAAAATTACAAAAATCTAAAACATAAAAAATTATCGAGGGATTCATTATTTTTCACAGCTAAATATAGAATGTGAAAACTTTCCACAGGAACAGGAAGGTGACGACGTGAGCCTGAGCGGTTGGTTCTTATTATAACAAGAAAACACAAATACTACCCTTTGTAGTCGTTTGTCTATGTACTAACTAAGTACTAGCGGTAATTATTTTAATAGTGTATGTATCTACTAAATATCAGTTCATAAATAAAATACAAAAGTTGCTGTAAAGACAAACCGCTTTCGCAAAGTTCCTTATGAATCGAAGGGACAACAGAAGCCTTAAAAAATAATGCAGTAATTTTATTAATACTTTCGTAAATAAAATAGTATACCTGTGACGACGTCGCCGAAAACCGTAGTTAGTAGCCAATATTGAGCACCAGGTACCTACTCTTTTTTCGAGGAGCTTTAGTAAAGTCGTTGTACGTGTTTTATAGGAGTTTTCTCTGGAGAGTAATGGTAGATCATTATGTCGTGTAGGAGTCCTTCTTGACGGGTCGAGCTCGCAGCCTCAATATCAATCGCTCTCCCTTTGTTACACCGTGGTGCTTCACGAAAATTAGGTTACACGGTTTTCAAACTGACTTTTTTTTATATAACACTTTTGATCATGAATGTGGTAGGTATATGTTGATGTGCATTAACTTGAAGTTCATAACGTCTGGTTGTGATTCTAAAAAAACATCTCCATCTATGGGTCCATTGCTGGACGTAGGACCCGAGCTGGCGCCAATCCGAGTCCAAGTTCCTCTGAATCCATCTGATACCCGCTCTCCTACACAATCTTAATCAATGAGTCATATTTTAAACTGTGATTAAGTCGAATCCAAGGCATGATGATGATACGTGAAAACTAACGCAGATGGGATGACTAAAAATAACGAGTCTTATGCAAAACATAAAACTTTATTATTTGGGAGCAAAACTCCAGTTATAGACGTACAAAGATTAGAGTTTTTGATATACCAAAAGTGAACACAAAGCTCGCCTACTGAGACCAATCATTTTAGTCCAATATTCTATAATAAAGTCTTTAAACACTTAAAACAACCTGAAGCACTCAACAATATGCCAAAGCTGAAATTACCAACTGGCTGAAATGTTATACATACATTACAAACCATAAATAAAAAATCACGTTAAAAATCTTTCTAAATTATAAAGAATATATTATAAAGGAAATGTAAAAATATATGTTACATTCCGGCTCAACAGCACCCGTGCCCTTCGTAGCAGATTCCTACATACAATACAAGTTTATTTAGTGTATGGCTTGCATGACAATTGTAAACGAGTAAACAAGCCACTGTGTACTTTTAAGATATCTTTTTGTAAAATGTACTACAGTAATTATGTAATTTTATGATTCTGAGTAATAAACGTTGTTATAATTATTATCTGCTTACGTTGATTTACGTAGAAATTCTCGCCTGTCGCACAGACCATTTCTCACGTCTGTCTCAATATCAATATTGTACACAATATTGTATTGTACACTACTGACATTCAAATGCGTTAAGTGCTTAAGAGGTTTGTCATGCCACAAAATAGAACAGAGTAAGGAGGTTATTCGAGACTCTATCATAAATGAAAAACATTACATGAAATTTACAAACCAGTTAAAACAATTATTTTTAAGTAACAGTTCAGGTGTACTTAATTACAAATTATAATAAAATAAATGACATAATTATAGCAAAAGCAGGACATACAAATTTAAATAATACAACACAATCTATTATACAACAATATATTAAACCGAAATGAAAATATTAAATCTACACTAAAAAAAAGCATTCCAACGAAAAAAATCTAGTCTCCTTTAATTTGCTGTGCCCTACAGGGTCCATGATGACTGTACTATATGTAACAAATAACATGGAGTGCAATAAATATATGAATATGAATAAGCAAGCCAGAGAATTGCAGATCAAGAGTAACAATAACCATAGTTCTAGGTGTTTCGCGTAAGTAATTTATTATTATTCTTCTCTCGTAAGTATGACTTTTAAACATTTCAATAAATGTTATATAACTGTGTAAGTACCTCTACACGTATATACAATAAATATTGTATAAAGCTGGATGTTTTCAATTTATTTAACTTCTGTTTTCAATGTTAGAAATAATAAACTGCTCAATAAAAAAAACAATATATTATATACTAGTTGTCCCGGCAGACGTCGTCCTGCCCTTTCCTTGGTTGTTTTTATTTATTATGTATTAACTTCCCATTTT
>DWLO01000265.1:0-22964 GCA_018245335.1 Dalla quadristriga
CCATCTGCTGCGATCACCAACCCGCCTGCCCAGCGTGGTGATTATGGGCAAATCCTCTTATTTTTAGGAGAGTTTTTTAGTTCAGCATCGGACTACTAAAGGCTGTGGATAATGATGATATTGTAACATAGTATTCGTTAGTCATAAGGCTCAACTCACACTAACACTATAAACACCCATAAGTCGTTAATGAATACTGATTTCGTGTATTCTTATTAACACCTAATACTAACCCAACAGTCCCTCTTACATTTCTATTCGAAGTATGTCGCAGGCTTAAAAAAATTGGCAGACTCTACCAATCACGGTCGTGCTGAAATCAGGACCTTGTTTGTCTCACGTTTGGTCAACTTTATATCCGACCGTCCCTTATATTAATTATCCCTCGGCTACGGTGACATCCAATGCCAGGCCATCATATTGTACATGTTACATCGCGTGGTTTGGTACCTATGTGATTTGTTGCAAAATATTTTTTTTAGGCAAGTGCACAGTGTGTAAAGTCATAGTACTAGCCTTAGATAAAAGCTATTTGCTACATACATAATTACAGAAAATTGAGTTAGATGAAAATATTCGTAAACACGCACTCACACAATGGGGTACCTATATGCATGATATTTTCTAAATATTTTTAAATCACTGTTTACATCGTTATAGAATAGTAAAAAATATAAATAGAGTTGGAGAGATTTCGAATAAATAAAAAAAAAATTTTAGGAAAAAAGTCTAAACATTGGCTTGTCCGACTCACTTAATTGCGATTGACACAAGAGAAAAGGTGACATTTTAAAAAGAGGAAATAACCTTTGTAGGAAAATCGGCCTTACACAATTAATCTTTTAATATATTATTTGATTATAATTTGCTTATAACAGTTTATTAATACAAATTATTCTTAGCACCTACTGTAAACATGTTGTAGGTTAGTATTTGATTAAAATGTATAAAGATATTTAATGACATTTAATATAAAGACTAGGGAGACACAAAAAAATTCTAAAATCTGTTATGTTTAGGTGTCATATAAATAACATATTCCATTTATTTTAGACTTTAATTTGTATATCACAGACAGACACTACCATTTTATTTAAGTATAAGAATACTATCTCACTTTGAACCGTAGAACTTTTTTGGAACACGTTTCGTGTTTCGCTGTGTCTAAATATTGGTGGATATTCGACGTAGCGATGCCAAAGAAAAAAAAAAATTGTTTCACCGCAGTGCGTGCTGCTGTTAGATACGAGTTGATTTACTTTGCTACCATGAAAGGCTATCCAGAAATGAAAGGTGGTGCGAATATGTAAACAGGTTGCCCTATATTCAGTGCACGTTTTGTAAAGTTGTCCTAATATAATACCTACCTATACCTACTTAAGATGAAAATAATTAAAATTTTTGTCTTTGCGCATTCAACAAAACCACAACCAGGAAAGGTTGTTTAAGTCTCCTGGACGACCACTGCAAATTTATTTATTTATTGGACACCAACATAATGTACACAATTACATTCTTATAAACAATAACATTATTGTAGAATAAATGAAACACGTATTTGAAGAGTAGGAAGGTTAAAACGGAAGTGTCTTTAATAAGAGGCAAAACAAATAATGACAGATACATAAAAGAATAAAGACCACAGATATTTTGATACAGCCAACAATTATTTTATCTTTTTATGTGCCATTACAACATACATTTATTATAATTATTCATTACATTAGGCGTATACAGCCTGCAAACTAAAAAGAGAGTGGTTGGCTAAATGAAATTATATAAAATTAAATTGATATACTGATACACTGCTCTACCAGACTTCAATCTGATATCTGAAAGCAGTATTCCAGGCAGACACTACTTCAACTTCCATCTCTGCTCCCAACTCCAAACAACCTTCTTCTGCTCATGTAGGAACGCATCAGTGATTTCAAAAGACTGTGGTAGTGTATGAGGTTGGTTTCAGGTATCTATGGGTTACAGCGGCCACTTGATACCAGCTCGTTTGGTTTCAAGTATATGTACCTACTAATAAATGACTAAGTAGGCACTTCTTATAGGCACTTAAATTCCATTCAAATCCTAAAATTTAATCAAGTAGATCTGTTATCAACTTTATCGCCTTGCGAAATGACTGAAACCTCTTGAGCGCTCATATCTTGACAAACGCACGTAAAATATTACCTCTAAGTACATGTATTATTAAAGGAACACCTGTACATTTCAAAGTCAAAAGCTTTATAAAGTCTTTAGCGCGAGCATTTTAGATCCTACCTGTGTAACATGGCGTAAGCGATGATCTCATTAAATTTTATTTGTCATTTGATAATGAACGTTTTATTGTTCTTAATTATGAATTAGGTATAACACGAAGTCCCTACAGATGAGGGAGGCCTCGCGTACTCCTCTATGCTGCTCTAGGGCCGGAAGGCCTCCAACTAGGCTTAACGATTGCTGAATGATAACAACGCGACCGAATAATGTGCCTGGGCATTTAACTAATCTAATTAAAACTACTAGACATTCACCTAACAGACGTCTTCTCATACCCCAAGCACAGTATAAGGAATATAATAAATTTATATCAAAGCTTAAAGACCCTTACTTGGTCCTATCTCCCTTTCCTTTGTGAGTTCGAGACTCCTTGTCGTCCGAGTACGAGACACCGTACGTCCCACGATCACATCATGCACTATTATTTAGGTAAATCCATTGTTCGAGAATATTCGAGGGGAGTTTGATAAATATGATTAATGGCTTTAGATACTAAAGCCGAAGCCTCATGGTAAAACGCGCGCTATGAACGATTTATTTCGTTATCTCCTTAAGCTGGGCCAGGATTGTGAATATTCTATACATATTTGAGCATTATGAAACTCACTTAGTTTATCGCATTAATTGTACAGAGAGAGAAACAGCAGAGTGGCACTGATTTCGTGTGAGAACATTGATCTAGGCTTTCCCTATCAGGTTCAAAGACAGCCACTCAACCACAATAACGCATAACTTTATCGTTAGTTTTAATTAGGGAGCAAATAAATACAGTGGGCTTCTAAAAGTCTTAAGCGTATTCCAAGATCGAAAAGGCGTGTAAGTACTTACTCCTAATATTCCCTCTAGGTGGACATTGTTGTCCGTTACATTTTGGTCGAGCCCTGCCAATGTTGCAGTCATAGTTTGAAGTTGAAACCTTTCTTATTCTTATCGAGTAAATAAACACCAAACCTTTTCGTTAACTGCATTGAATCAGAGTGATAGTGGCTCCAAACTAAAAACTGAGCTAAATAAAACAACAGTATACATTTAGATCATTCAATGATTCTTTATTTACACAGTGATGAGAAATACAACCAAACATTTAGATCACAGAAAAGTAAAGTAACTGAGATCATTTTATAAAGCTTACATAATTAGTTAAATTTTTAATAGTCTAATTAACCTATCTGAATGAGTTTATCCCGTCACTGAAGATGAAGGATTAATTTCACAAAGAATCTAATTACATATTTTTATTAGAAATTCCAAAACGGTGTCGAAATTGACTTAATAAAATTTTTAACGTCAACGATTTGCTAAACGTATTTACTTTAGAAACTATATATAATTATATCATACAACAAGTTAAGACAACAACGGTGATGTAAACAGATTTTAATTCTATGCAGTCAAATCTATGACCGAGGCCTATGCATCGTAATTCAATAAAGGAAATAGGTAGGTACTTTAAATAAAATTACATTCGAGATTTACGTCTTGGGAAATCGTGAAAAGTAAACTGCTACTGCGAGGCGTGAGTTTTGATTAAAGGGTGAGTAGGTAGTAAAACAGAATAAGAAAGATTTGCTTTATGTTGAATCGTCTAGATAATAAAGGTTATAATAGAGTTATTAATTTTAAATTAAACAATGTTTAAAAAAAATTGATGTTACTTTAGGTATATTTAAATACATACTTTTTACATAACCTTTTAAAATTATACTAAGTTAATCAATATTTAATAGAAATTATATTTATTGCACCACTTACTTAAAACATACTTAAAACCAGTCTAAGTATTACATAGTGTTGTTTTCGTGTTTTTTCTTTATGTGTATCAAACATCAAATCTCAATTAAAGATCAAACATATATAAAAAGTTTCATACGGAAACAGTACCTAAGGGTAGACATAGTAAGCCAATTACAACTGAAAATGTGTCAACACTACATATTAACATTTCATACTTAGCGGCGGAAAAGAAGCGGTGCTTTAAATGTGACATTATTTTTGCCGAGACTAAAGCAGCTTGCATTTGAACATCAGCCAAGAGCCATTCGGAAACAGCCGTTCCGGGAGCAAGAGACGTTGCTTGAAAATGTGGCGATTTTTACAATTTTCATCTACCATTGTACGACTTTTATTCAAATTAAAACACGCATCAAAAGCTTATACATAAACTAATCTCTAATCTATTCTAATGTAGCGATTAGATCTAAATTAATTTATTTCCTCCCTATAAACATTATTTAATTGGCAGTGCTGCAGTATCTGTTCCATAATCTAAATAGTTTGTTACTTGTAAATGACGGATGAAATTTAGGTACTTATTTTTTTAGTTTACTACAATTGAATTTAAATATCTTCTGATTAATCTACTATTTACACAACAATTACTTTTGGCATCCAATATCACTGGACAAGAGCCATAAAATGTTTCTGAAAGTATTTCACTACTTAATTAAGAGTCGGTATGTTCGTCTATATTGCAGACGCCTACCTATACTGTATGTAATTGAATTTTACCGCTTTTGTGATATGTAACACAAGATCAACATTATTAGTAACTTTAATATCCAACCGGTATCTATGTCTAATATTATGCCGATAGGTCGGGTTAACATAAACGTGGTCAGATTTGAAGCGAGTAAAATTATACAGCAAGCCATCATCACTTACGATCACGATAAAATATTTGTTGTAAATATTAACACTTTCAGAAGGCTGGTAGCGCTTTTATTAAGTATTATCAAACCAAAGTATAATAATATTTTTGTAAATTAGTACCTACTCTCAATATATAATTTGTAAATAACTTTGTACCTAAACACACTGAGCAACAATCAATAATTTTACAACCAATTTTCAATAAATACATCGACATCTAATTAGAATACCATCTTCATAACAACTCGTAACAGACGACTCAATAGTATAACATAAAGAAACATTCATTTATATTATTACATACAAGTTTGGAAAATCGTCCATGTTCCAGTACTCTGAACATGTAACTAATTCTTCTCAACTTTGTAATTACATACAACCATATCTAGTTATATAAGAACACTTTATTTGTTATTCTGAGTTAACTTGTACAAGGAAAATTCTATAAATTCTATAGCGATGACAGCTTAAACTTAACGAATACGGGATTCATCGTTACAAGTTTTTCGAAGATTGCCTTGCGGGCTCAGATGTTCTCATCCTGTACATCTGCCGAGAGAAAAAGAACATTCATTTAGTTTTATACAGACAGGGAAGCACTCAAATGTACGGTATCTAAGTATTGCCAACCATAGCGTAACAACAGAAACAAACATTAAATGAAATAAGGAAATAATAAATGGTGGGTAAAAAGCTTTTACAGAATGAACACGCTCAGCGAAAGCGCAATATTGGTGGGCCTTTCACAATAGGTAAATTAAAATAATTTGAAATTGTCAATTTTATTAGAACAATTCATGATTTTGACCTATAAATAATAATCAAACGTATTTTTATTGTGAAACTGTTATTAGCATACACTCACATTGGTAATGTATCGGTGATTTTGCTCGGGATGTATGAAGGTAAGTTACTACCTATTGAAGACCATGGCTATATTACCACGGACCAATTAATTTTATTCAATGAAGATACCATTTAATAGAGTTACAAATTAGACTCTGAAACAACACGTACTCTCAGTTATCTACGTTAAGATTGATAAAATGATTTATCAAAAAATATCCATTAAAAATTAATGAGCATAGCGAGTTCTTTATCTAGCTGTTTTGGCTAAGGTTCGTCAATTAAACCTACTTCTAGAATAACAGACATAATTATTTTACCTACTTGACTTCGTCAAAGACAGCATTACGATGATAATTAAAATATTAAGGCTATTTGCATTTGATAAGGCGTCGGAAAAACCTAGTCCGAGACGTAATTTCAAATGTCATAATAATGGTTGATGAATGCCTACTCGAATCAACCATAGGGAGAAACCTATTTCGGTGCATAATCTAATGTAAATGTAGCCTTTAGCCCGCAGTAAATGTATCAGTACAAACAAAACATCCATAACGCAACTCATTCGAATAATTAATATTATACGTTAGAGGTTGGTTGGAGGTAATTTTATTAACACAGCGACCCACCAGTATGTGCAGATAAATCAATATGTAAGTAAATATATATAATGGTACGTTTTATTTGGATACGGTACAATCTTTAAAGGGTTAGTATTTAAAATATCATACACGAACAGATATATGTTAAATAGGGAATACCTATCGAGGTCAAAATTCGTTACATTACAACAAATAACTTTGTAGGAATGTTGTGAAAAATATAGACGATGGTCAAGGATACTGGCACCTACTTAACTGAGTAAGTTGTTTCTTGTGAGTGAGTAACCATTTTCGTCCGACCTGTTTCGATTTTTTTTTTCGTAATATTGAGTATGTCAGAATAATGACTGATTTATAAATAGTATTATAGATCCCCTGAGAGGCAAATAAGGTAAGTGTAGAATAGTGATAACCTTCGGAATTTAAAAAAAAGTTTTGTTAAATCCAAGCTGGAAAGGTTTTTCCCACTTAACAAATATCCCTTATTATGTATGAAGTACATATTATATAGTTTTATTTTAATACAGTTACATATATAGATATATTATAAATATTTTTGAACGATCAGGAATATATCATATCTCTATTTAATCGACGAAATATCCATAGTAACACACGTACTACTTCAAAATTATTTATAGGCACCGCTACTTTGGAGGGTGTTCAATTTCCGGATTGTTCAAACTTTCACGTTTAAGCTTACATTTAAATTATCTACACAGATTACGTCAACTCAACTGCCGAACAAAAGGAAGGAAGCGAACGAAGAATAAAAATTAACAGAAGTAACATTCATGCAAGGAAATCTCGTAACTCAATTTTTTGTTAATATCACTAAATTACAAAGAATTTTGGATAACTTAGCACAATCTGTGGATTTATAAAGTAGTTGGTGGGTTAAGCTTAAAATAGGTGTCAAAGTCATCGTGCGTATTATTTCATGCTGGTTTCAGATATACTGCTCAGCGGCGCAACTGGGACCGTTGCCAATTTTTTTCTTAATTATAATTTAAGGCCACTACGAAAACTGGCGTTGATAATACAATTCTATTCCATAGACGATCTGATATCGTTTGATGATTGAATTAATGGAAAGTTATAAGTATACAATGCGTATGGGTCGATCGTAAATACGATAGAACTAGTGTCATCTTTCAGTCTGTTACGTTCTGTAGATATGTAAATCGAGTTATTTGGGGCGTATTCGGTTACGTGCGCAATATTGATATTGAAGTCGATAATAAATGACAGTGTCTTGGGTAGACTGATGAGATATGCCACGATTTTATCGAGTTTCTGCTATTGCAAACGACCTCTATTGGTAGTTGAAAGGAAGCTATTCAGATAACTGTAGTTAGTACCTACGACAGGAGGCTAGGATCATAGCTATTGTGTCGAATGACAAATATTTACAAGGATGGGGAGGTGCCGCGACACATTATTGGTATGGTGCATCGGGGGATTCATGCAATCGGACACAACACAAAACAACGGACTACGGGTGGAATCCAACTAGTACTTACATCACGGTGCCAGCGTCTTTAGACTAAACCACGGTATATTTCAATGAATTTTGTAATTAATTGTAATTAAAAGCCAATTTTCACTTAATTAATTGTATTTAACAGGCTAACATAATAATTTATATGCAGATAATTTTAAATTATAATGTTTATGTTCGACAAATTAACGAGATTTGACTGCATGAATTATAATATATAAAATACTACACCTAAAAATTAATAATTAATTCAAGTAATTAAATATAGAATAGTTATAAAATTAAGTTAAAATCGTGAATAACTTATTATGCTACAAGTATAACAAATAAATTTCACACAGTCTGGCAACCTTTACTATAATTCTACTAGTATAAATGGTGCCAATTTAATGTAAACGTGTCGAAATAGAAGACATCAGTGTTAACAATAAGTTTTCGTAATATTTAAAAAGCACATATCGTTGTAGCGACGCTTAACTCTACGAGTAGAGCTCGGTGGAGCTCAGACAGTGTGACTTAGAAGAGAGTACAGCTATCGAGAAGTCATTATTATTAAGTTTACATCGAATAGAAACATTTAGTAGATCGTATTGCTAAGAGTACCGCTAAGTCAGTCTAGTGGGATTTAAGGTAATAATATTATATACAATAGAACACGTTAGACAATACAACACGTGCAAACATACAATCTGTGTGAGGTAGAGCTTAGACGTAGATCGGGTGGCACGGCGGGGGGCGGTTACTGGGCTGCCTTGTTAACTTGGTGAACACTTGTTATCGACTATAACAGTGTGAGCGACCCTACCTGCATAACGAGGATAATCGCACCCTAGTATTTAAATAAACGTTTGCAAATAAGGTGCACCATGGTAATCTCAAAAAGCGAATGCTGAATAAAAATACAATACGATACACTAACTTGTTAATATTATGTCTAGAGATCGGATATTCGGATGCATATTTACCTAAAGTAAATTTTTGGGTATAAAATTATGGAAGCGGCCTTCTTAACACCATCTCACACAAACATATTATTATAGAGACAATATATTAACGTCAGATTTGAGTGAGTGATAGGATAGTGAGTATAGTTGTTGTAACCGAGGTCATTATTTATGCCCAATCCTTCGTACTCAATTAAATAAATTATATTTTATGTTTTTTTCACTAATACACCATCTCTCTTCGTACACAATAGTCATATTGGCATCGGGAGTAAAAAAATAGCGTATGTTAGTATGCAACCCCGGAGACCATGGTGTATTTTAATTCCATAGTTTAAAAAAAGTAGCTTCCTTACATAGTACATTAACTTTTGATAAATGCTTTAGATAATGGCTTATTAGTAACTTAAACTCTATTAAACTAGCGTTTTGCCGCGACTTTGCTTGTGTAGTTTTCGTTGTATCCGACCGCGGGACCTTGAACAACTCGATTATTGAAACTAAAAAGATTATAATAAATTAAATATAAATAAAAAAAATTACGAAAACAGAGACGAGCAAAAGTAATAACAAAATTTGCACTTCCCAAGCCACCAATAAAAATATTTTGATTTTGGGCGTTGTCTCCGCCTGCGATAAGTTTTATAATGTTCATGCTTAGAGCTTGTTTTTTTCTTTTTAGTTAAGTGATTTTGCAGCCGGGTTTTTTGTTTCTTTTATAATTATTTAGTGTATTGCATGCTTACAATATCCTATGGCTAAATAAAAATATATCAGTACCTTTCCCTATTAAAATAATTATGATATTTTAGTAAAGCCAATATCCGCCCCGCGCCTCCATGTCCGCTAGTAAAAATGTAGGCTACACTAGACATTGCAATAAAATTCACACGACACAATATCACAAATAGTGTGAAAAATAAATCAATTATTTCACCCATGTGTTTGTTATAGGTAGGTACTAAATGGTAGGTGGAAATGACTAAAGGTGAACAATACATTATGCCTAGGAAGGGTGCTTCACAATGAATCACATTTCCGACAATTACCGCTTTATGCTTAAAACTACGTTATTTCGTCTTCCCAGAGATCAATTTTGCTTCTAACCAAAATTGACTATTGACAGTTTTCATAATTATGTCGGTCGCTTTCAATCTAAATTAACCTTAATCTTATTTAGAGTTTAAAGCTGGCATTTGCGTGGTAAGCGATTTCCAAACAAATGCCAGCTTTCATGTCGAAATGTAAATGGAAGTCTAGAATTTATGTTATTAAAAGTGCACTAACATAATTATGTACTAAATTTTCATACAATAAAATTACAATTTTACTCGTTAACCTAAAATAAACTTTATATCCTACCACAACGTAACATGAACTTGTCTTATTTTCTTTAAAACTATCTTCGTAAAATCACCATACTTCGTCTTTATAATATATAACTACTTCTCTATAGATATCCGTAGCAATTAACCCTTATTTACTTCTTGGTAACTTGCCGGGACAGATTACAGCTCGGTCGTTTTCGTTCACCAATTTAGGTTCAATAAAAATGCGAATAAATAAACGAACGCCGTCGAGACACGAGAGACTGACAGTTGATTACGAAATAGGTTTCGTCGAGTCGCGGTGCAATGCGATGAAAAATTAAATTTCTCGTGACACGTTTATGATTACCACTTTTTCGCTTGGGAGAGGAAAAAAATAAAAATATCAAAGAGAATTGGACAGGATGGAAGGAGGATTATTGCTTAGTCAATAGCCACTGGAAAAACAAACTCTTTTTTGTTTACGTGATAGTAATACCAAGAAAATGTATAAGGCTATGATTGAACGTCTGTGCAGTATTTGATTCTCAATAATTTAAAAAGAGGATAATTAACTCAAAACCGTCTCATTTGTTCATGTTGTTGTAATTTATCTACTGTGGAACCAGAAATTAGAATATCTGGATAACAGCTCTCAACTGTACTCAACTGCTCCGAAGACCTCACTGAAAATCAGCGCGGCAGTCTTGAGGAGGATCTTCGTCGTGTCAGTCGTGAGGATCTTTTCAGGTTTTGCTGCAGCAGAGAAAGTGTATTTGTTTGGTATATTTGTTGCTTATTTTGTTCTCCTTTGTGTTATTTGTTCTCTTTTTCTGTTTTTAATTTTTTATTGTTCTACTACTTTCATTTATTTTGTGCTACAAAGGAACCTAAATTATTTCTTTACAGTATTATTTCTTTTATTCTAAACCAGAAAGCCTTTTATACAGCTGTAGTAGTAAATTATTATAATGTTATTTTGGCTTCTATAGTATCAGCGCTCTCTATGATCTCATTACCCTTCACATACCTCCAATATGGATAAAGGTGAGGGAGAGGAATATCCAATCTTCATTAGCGTGTGATGTAATTGCTAAACGATTGGCGGTTGATTTTATGGCCCGAGAAATGAGCGGTCGGGAAGATGTATCCGTCCCATTTTGGCTCACAGCTGCAATCCGAAATTAAGTAAACCATTACGGATGGTATGGCAAGTGGTACTGTGACTCCGTAACGCGGTAATCGTATATATAATAATAATAATCAATAATAAACGCTTACGCACTCACACCCATGTAATTTTTGGCACACCTTACCCATACCGTATTTATTCCGAGGCAATGTAAGAATCATCTTTAAATGAATAACATGCGATTTTTCAACGGAATATAATGAAATCAAATTACTTACATTTATTGGTAAACATTTTATGATGAACCAGTGATTTCTATTCTAGGATTTAAGTATTTGTATAATACTGATATCTCAATTTAGACCAAGGAGAAATAAACATCTGAAAACTGCAATTTGAACTTACGTTCAAGCTCCCTCTTCAATAACTTTCAACTAGAAGAATCCCTAGTCGGGTTGCGAGCTCAGTAGAATCACGAAATGGATTCTAATCTAGAAAATAGATCGGTGAATATCCTCTGAATGGGGCCAAAAGCTTTGTCAAATATCCGTTAGGTTTAAAGTTTTTAAAGCATTAAGAATTCAAGGCAATTTTCATCAAAAAGTAATAGTTTTGCGAACAGTTTGTCGTCGTCTGTCGTTTACGATTCTGCACTGTGTAAATTATTCTCCCTGAAGAGTATGAAAAAAACGATCTGTAAATATAATTTTTTCTTTTACTTCATTTCCTGACAATGTGATATTTTAGAGTTCTCTGACTATTAAAGTAACTATGAAAGGAGTGCTCGGAAAATATATTATGATGGTTTCGTTACATTGCAGAGCTGCAATACGAGCTCGAAATAGCGTTGTGCCATTCCTCTTAAACAACTTCCATGCTAGATTTCATCCGTATTATACTTTATACTACTGAGTTCAATAAGAGTTCGCAAGTATAATATTCTAGTCTAGAGGAAGCTGATTATTGTTTTTAAGATGTAACTGAAGACGAAACTTGTGAATTTTCCATTTTACACGAATTGCATGACGATTCAAGAAAATCTTACTTCATAATAAAATATGCTCTGATTCAACTTCATTGAATATTGGCGCTCTTCATTGTTCACTTTTCAAATATTGCAAAGAACAATGAACACACAAATTAAAATTTTATTTTATGTACAGCTTCATGTTTGACGGATCTGCAGATTTTATAATGGAAGAGTGAAGATATTAATGTAATCGGTTTGTTTCTGTGAGAACGGCACCTTTCTGTTCTGGTTTCCAAAGTCCGAACAGAAAACTGATTAAAGAATGGAATTTGCAGTGAAAAGAGCGTGCTCTTTGAAACAGGCTCCAGGTAGGTAATATTCGAACTTGATACGTTTTGAAATTTCGTTTCTGATTTTGATCAAGTAACATACCGATGAATTTGGAATGGAATTGGTTAAGAATATATTGGATTCTGTTATTGATGGCTAATACAATAATATCCCGATTTCTATTCCGTAAACACAATTAGGTCGACGCCGCCACTGGCTTAAATGGCAAGTAAGACAAACTTTGTTGATTTATGAACTATAGTAACCCGTTATGACTAAGTAGGTTACGGCATACTTTTTGAGAGACGTATAAAAGAAAATTGAGATGTTTCATGAAGAATTGCTTTTGAAAAGAGGCTTTAAGTTGTATTACCAAGTATTATTAAGAAGCTGTTTTACTGAAAATCTGTCAATCGTAATCAGATTTTATGGGTTTATTGTTCAGCGTAAAACATAATCTTAACGACTTAAATAAATTTCATTTACACACACATAGTAGACTCATAGTTGGACATAACTTATCTTGCCGAGTCTCTAGACAGGCGAAGGGTAAACCTACACGTTCGCCACTGGAATTTGCAAGTTAATTATGACCTCGTTTCGGATGCTTCATATAAATAAATGTGTTAATAATTTAACGAGGTTATGAAAATCGGCAGCAATGTAGGTAAATGTACATTATTTAAAATGTGGTCAAAGACGATAAACCAAGAATGTAGTAAGGGAAACACATACCTGAAGTTTTTAGCTACGAAAATTCACGACGATCTAAGTCACTGTAGAGAGACTTCAAATATTACAGGTGGGTCTGTGGAGGTAGACGCAGTATCTTTGTTTGAAGATAACTTTAAAAGAGATACTGCTTCTACCTGGAATCTATAAATATGGATCCATCAGTATTGAGGTATGTGAAGAATGTGAGATTTGACTCGTAATAAGTATACCTATAGTATTCGTTTTTTCAAAAAAACGTTACCTGTCTATCGTGCGTGATTTCAATACCAATTTCAAAGACCAGCGTCAATGTTTTTTGTATACGCTTACGAAGCATAGTCTTGTTTGCACGCGATACGACAGCATAGAGGAGTTCATATTGAGTACGTCTCACTGTCCCTGTTGTTGGTTATTGAATGTGCACGGTTCGAGAATTGTAATTGTGTGGGGTGCATGTTTACGTGTATTTGCATCTAGCCTATTTTTATGTAACGCGATCTATGTAGGTACCGTATCTATCTATTTGTTTTAATCTAAACCTACACTGAAATATCTGACTCGCTCATTCCAATGCTTTTATTTATTCCAGTGTTATTTGTTTGGGTCTCAACTATAATTAGGGGGGTTATAACTAAACACGTAACTCAAAGATGTCATGTCAGAAACACAGGCGTGGTGGGAGCGCGTCGATTAGGTAGACGTGTTAAGTCGGAGGCGGTTTTGCTATTATTTTCCTTAAAGTTGTTATCCTCTCAATTATAATTAGGGAGGGACTTATAGATAGCTCTCGGAGAAGTCAAGGTCAGAGACGGAGGCGCGGGATGAGCGCGTGTAGTTGGTGGAGGTGCCGTAGTCGGAGGTGGCAGTGGCCAGGTCGGCGAGCACGGCGCCCGTACCTTGCGTCACGCCGTCCGCCGCCGCCGCCTCGCGCTCCGCCAGTTTCTGTTTCAGCACTCGTATCCGCTCCTCCTTCTGTGGAGGGAGATTTTAGTTAGAAATTGCGCATACAAAGAGATGGTAATAAAGTATATGTACTGACTAGACTTTGCTCTTCGCCGGTCGTTTTTGAAGACGACGCGGCGGGCGCTATCTATGGCTGTATTTGTTCGCGTTACGAGATTTTAAGGTTATGAACTCTTAATTTAAGGTAGTTTATGGACTGCCTTGTAATTTCGTATTACGAGCTCTTATTACCAGCCAGGTAGCGGTCACATGACACTTCCCTGTCTTATGACTGGATCTAGTCTAGCGAAACCGTACTTGTATTGTGAACTTCCTAATGACATTTCTTTTCAAGTCTATCGGTCAAAAATAACCTGACTTAGCTATGATGTCAGACGGGTTCGTTCAAAACAATAATTAATTGCATTTTGTACACGAAATATTGAATTAAAATTTAATTTACGCATAAAATATGTAAACCATAAAAAACCGTAAGCTCGATAAAATTAAGATCTTGTTTTGGAACGTATCCCTAGTTGACACAAACTAACCAAAGACAAACTATCCATCCAAAAGTTGGCGAGAATTAAGTAAGTCATCATATGAAATAGAGCCAGCCAGTTTAAGAGTAGGCATTCCCAACAGCCAAACTCATTGCTGGGCGCGGCTAAAATATTTGGTATTTAACCTAACGTGATAAGTGTTTTCAAAAAAAATTACCGCGGAGCCGCCTCCCCGATCCCCACGTAGAACGGGAATATGGGGTGAGATGCAATTTATTTAGCGAGAACAAGCGCGCGAGAAATGTAGGATAGTCCTCCGGGGGAAAAGTTTTTTATCTTCGTTAAATAAAGTTATTTGACCTTTTGAATAAATGAACTACATACGAAATTAAGTTTCTATGGAGTTTTCATACTCCTTATATTATTTATTTACGCGTTAAAATTCGTGTTGAAAAATTGATATTTGAAGAGTCGTAACTTCTAAACCTCCTTTTATCTGCTCTGTATAAGATTATACTTAGGCTATGATGAGAAAAATATATATCATGCTTAGTTTTGGGCGTAGAACATTTTAGTTATTTGTTGATTACGTTTGTATGGAAAAGTACTGGGCTTGCGTCCCCTTAAGCCCGTTATTTGAATTGCCTGGAACTTGCGGGGTGGTTACTTGAAAGTTCATAATAGGCCCGCAGTGCCAACTAATTATATACATACTAATATTTATGTTATTAATGTGTTTCATGTCGTTCGGCCAGAATATAAGTAAGGATAAAATATTACTTGAGCTTTTCATTAACTCGTAGTAGAATTATTTATTTATTCTGTGCTCATATGCCGGTTGGTAAGCACTTTGTAGTTACATAATTTTCTAACAATCGTGGAGAGGAGACGTAAACAGTTTTATAGTTGCAAGAAAATAATACGACATTGTGGGTGAGGGCCGTTAATTAAGTTCAACGGTTTTTGCACTTTTATTGTACTTTATGTGCTTATGGCTAAGCCGGCGCGTAGCCGTAGGTAAGTGGAACGTAATTACTTATACACAGAAGTAGAACAAAAACAAACAAATAATCTGCCGCCGAATGTGTGCAGCAAGCATACTGTGGTTGTGATGTCTGAAGGCATTTATCATGCACACAATACTGACAATGTGTCTTAGCGGATTCTCCACTTGTTTAACTGATGGGTTCAGTTTGTGTACTTTTAGCCATATATGTAAGCACTGTGCTACCAAGACGGTGGCTGAGTATGCCGGCGCTGGTAAATAAATAAATTTAAATAAATAATTATTTAAATTTGATCCTTTATTGACACACCTTAGAACAAGGATTACAATGGGCGGACCTAATGCCTGATGGCAATCTCTACCAGCCAACTCTAGTAATGATCGACCGCGCTGTGTACCCAATTAGCAGTCGCGGCGAGTACCTAATGGTTAACCTTCGACTGACTAAAGTCAGCTTAGAGTCGACGATTTCGCATTCCGTAATTATATATTAATATACTAGACCCCCTATTTTTCCCCTTTTTATTTATTTTGGGGATTTTTACATTAAAAAAGTAGCCTAGACCCTTTTCCAGGGTTCCTCATACAATTTTGTAATAACCCATTCAGTACTTTATCGTGATTGAGTAACAAACATACATCCATCCATGCTAGCAAACGCTTATAATATTAGTAGGAATAGGTTATAGGTCTTAGATTAATTCAAAAGGTAGATACGTTACCTGCCAATCGCGCGTGTTAACAGAACCTATGACCACCGTCCCAGGTTCCATTTAGTCGCTCACGAAGCATGGTCTTGTCTTGTTAACAACATAGAGGAATTCATATTGAGTACTTAGGTACGTCTCACTGTCCTTGTTGTTGGATATTAAATGAGCGGGATTGTAGAATTGTAATTGTGTGCGTGTTCATATTGTGGATATCTATAGATCTAGCCCATTTTTCAGTAACGAGATGTATGAGCATATGGTATCTACATATTTGTTTTAATCTCAGGGGTCAGTCCACTGTGAACGAAAAGGTGAATCTATATGTATATATTAAAGCGAAAGGGCCCTCACTCACTCTATTATTCTTATTAAAAACGAAACCTCGAAAACGACTTGACCTATGAAGCTGAAATTTGGCAGGATGGTACTCGTAGTTTATAAGTAGGAGACGGCAGCTCAGATCGGAAATTGCAAAATTCGACTCCAAAAGGGGGGGTTGAAAAGTTGTATGATACTCCTTCAGAAGGCTTAAGTCACAAATGTTAATATTTTGACATTTGTGTAACAAGTACAGGACGAAATAATACATCGTTTTCAAAAATACACCCCCTAAGATGGTAGAATAGGTGAACGTAGTTTATATGGATGATCAGTAATTTTCACAGATTAAAATTATGAATACTAACTTACTCACGAGTTACTTTTGCCCCTAAGGTGGTAAAATAGGTGATGGAAATTTTATATATATATAAGTCGGCAAAAATCCTGATATCTGAAGCTATCTCGCTCGGCGTACGCTGCATAAACGATTTCTATGGAAAACCCAATTTTTACGCGGGCGAAGCCATGGACAACAGCTAGTATGTGTATAAAACCGGTAACGTAATGTTCGCTCACATTCTGCGGCTGATAATACGCTGGCCCTTAACGGTACAAAACTGCGAAATTATTTGATTAATGAAACGCCTGTTTGGAATTGACGGGCCAGTCCCAAAAACTGGAAATTTAAACTTTCTACGCCCGATACCGTACCTAACTAGAAAATAGCCAAATTTCCCACGTGACGTACTATATTCATTAAAACTTCATCATACAATGGTAGCCGATAAGTTGTTAGGTCTCTTGTGTATTTGATACTAGCTTTTGACCCTGATTGTGTTTGCGTGGAACTTGGTGGTCTCGCTGTAACCCTTTATTTTTTAAGGGCACAGAGTAAGTAAAGTGAAATGTCACAAAGTAACCTATGTTTTCAAGTAAGTTTCAGTTCAGTTCATATGACTTATATGTGATTTGGTATAATCTTGGTGAATTAATGTAAAATTTTTGTTTATGTTTTGTAAATTATATTATCTCCTAGCGAGAGCTCGCGTCTGAATCCGCGTAAAATTTCGAATTACAACCTAACCTAACCTAAGCCAGTGAAAAGAGCTACAGACGCTAAGGGCTATAACTAAAATATTGCTTGAGATATTGAGATCAAACAAACCTATACGGTAAGTTAGTGTACCCTCTACAATTCCTGAAAATTTCATTAGAATCTGATCAGTAGTTTTGGAGCCTAATGGCAATAAAAAACGCAGACCGACAGACACACATTTTATAAGCGGTTGATTATGTATAGGTGTCCTATAAATATCATATTCCATTAAATTATTAACCTGCATCTTAATATCACAGAACTATATGTATACACAATAGTATTATTTTATTAGTTGGTAAGATGCCCGCCATCTAGTTGTAATTTGTTGCTATTATTGCGCTGGAAGGGAAAAAGGGGAACAACACATTGTTTCGCGCATCCCTCAGTGACGCACGGACACGGAACCGTCCCGTATTGAAAGCGAAAGATTGACAATTCCATTAATCAGTGTGGGCGCACGGTCGACGGGCTATACAAAAGCTTCTACGTCCCCTGATGCAATATGTGTGTACGATGATAGCCGGGTCTTCATTTTACCTTTATTGTAGGGCCTAAAAGTTTGCTATCAAATTAGCGATTATAATGCTTATCCTTACGTGTGTTTGTTGGTTTATCCTCCTTGCACAGGAGAGCTTGCTTTTCCATAGAGATAGGTCATGGGGCTGAGAGTTCCATAATAATTTTTTCAAAATATCATCTCATAAAGGGGATGAAAATTTATTATGGATAAAATGAGTTAACGCGGCAGACCCGCGAGCAAAGGTCTCGTATAGAATATACAAGAAAATAAACCTATAACACAATATAAACCAAAGAAAAAAATTGCGCACTGAAAATTACTAGCAAACTGTAACCTCTGTTGTACGATCCCTGTATGATCCCTCATAACTTTAAACCGTTCTCGTGTTCGCGGCAGGTCATTATTAAAGTTTCACATCAAACTGAACTATTTTAAACACGAAACTAACTTTTGATATTACAATCAACAGTTTCTGATTTAGGTGATACAACGGTTTTTAGTGTGTTTTCAATTCCACTACTTTTCCTTTATTTGTAGGATCATGAGTCTAATATTTGAACATACTATCATATGAACATCATTTTTTTTACTATATGATCTCAGTAATCGAAAAAAGAAAACACGATAACGTGAAATTTTCTCAAGAAAAAATTATTATGAAGAAGTCTCTAATTATTTTCTATTTTCTGTACTACAACTATATTTTTACGAATTGGTCAACGGCATTATTTTTAAAACATAGAAAGTAAAAATTTCTAAAAAATCCAAAATAATTTTCCTAAAGCGTCAAATAGTTTTGTGAAAAAAATAAATTTAAATGGTGTTTGTAGCTTTCGTTGATTATTTTCGTGCGCGCGCTTACTATGGCCATCAGATAAGTACATGAAATAGTTGCATCACTGTCATGAAAACTCCTTAATCCTCCGTGGTTGGTCCGTGATCCGTCCGCTTCATTTTCAAGAGAGGATTGATGCATCCTCATAAGTAGTCATCTTAAGGGATGAACATTAAATATCTACATATTTCATGTCCAAGATTGGGCAAGGGCTAGAGCGTGCTTCACCACGGTTCTCCAATGCGGAGTTGTAAAGGGAATAAAGTTCATTCAAGGGTTCATTCAAGTACCAACATAGTAATAGGTGGTAAAACCTTTTTAAATGTTCGACTGGGGAGGTATCACCACCACACCGTCTTTAAGCAGCTTTTGCAGAATCTGACCTTAAAAAAAACTTAACTTAAAAGTACTTAATTAACTTAAAATCGATGTGTACCTTTTTCAAACCCCTAATCAAAACCCAAAATACTGTATTGTCACGTAGGTAGCAAGATTAACATTCTCAACGCTGCTTATGACGAGACAGTTGAAAAATGAGAGTGATTTCTAATTTTTAATGAAAATGAGGACAAATAGTGGGCCGGCAGATAGTAAAAGTTCTTTAATAAAAAAGTCTTTCAATAAACTAATGGCTAAAATTGTAGTTTTAAAAGTAATTTCAATAAACTGTCGGCTAAATCATGATTGATAACTTCTGGGGCTCTATTGTTGATCCGTTCGGCTAGTGTCGAGCGCTCGATTTCGAGTCATTTTCATTCGTCATCGCCAATTGCGTATTTTCGAATTGCTCGACTGCATCTATTGGTTTCAGCCACTCGTTAGGCGAAGCGAGCGATAGTATTTTTTATATTTATTTACTGTTAATAACTGTTATAAACTGTTAATAAATAGTATAATCGTCAAATATGTGACTTGGCAGTACTGTTATTCAAAGTATATGTATGTGTCAATTTTTGTACATTTTATTTATTATTTAAAAGTAATTTATCAAATTATCGATCAGTCCTCATGCGACTTGGAAGTCGACTATGACATAAGTCGCATTCGACGATACAATTTCTAACGAGCGATTCAATAATAGAGCACCAGGGCTAATTGATACGAATGGGAAATAAAGGACGTAAAGTATTTTCATTCGTGTAAAGCGATTTATAAAGATGTAGAATTCGTACATTAGACAGCAATAACTTAATTTACTTTAAACGGACTATGTAAATTAGTATGGTTTGTGTGAATGACTGTCGGAGGCTTTCGGAGGCTTTCGGAGGTAATTAATTTCTGGAAGTAGTGATCCGATTGAATAAGTGATGTCACATACATCACACAGGTTCTAAACCGCACCCCATTATATGAGAGCAGTCCATTAAGATTAGCCAATTTTGAAACATTAAGTTGGCAAACCTAATCGCTCATTGATTAAAGTGAGGTCGTAAGAAAGCCAGCATGTTGTCTGCGTAATACCACATTGTTTTAATGGGAGCGGAAAAGCCGAGGGGAAACGCCACATTATCTTCTAAGGAGATTGTTCCGTAAAATGCGTTGATACGTTGGGGTAATTACGAGTCGGCTTGATCAAGTCTTGTTCACATGTTCGTTCATTTACTTGTGTCGGCTTCAAGGAATCAGCAATAGGGAATATGCGTTAGTTTAAATTTGGTTCACATTTTTGTTTCGAATTTTTATCGCACATACATTAAATCTAAGTAATCATATTTCTTATTTACTTCTTTTTAACGGCAAAATTAATACACGAAAAAGGATAAATTGTCGAGATTTTTTTTAAATTGCGAAATTAAACGCCATTGTTCAGAACGAAACGTGACTTCTTCCGCCGGGGTATACCGTACTTATAGATGTTTATATGGTGCATTACTTACTTGCATTAAGGTCAAACTCCACTTAGTTTCACTTAGGTAAGCTTCACGCGCCTATTATAACATTGTGAAGAGTTCACAGCCTTTACCAAATTATTCTAAGCGCATAAACATGTAAGTGCCAGATAGAAAGCAGCGAATTACTCTTAGAATAATTAAAAAAGGTACGTACATAACTTGCCAATCGCGCGTGATCTTAAAACCTAGGACCAGCGCCACAGATTTCATTTAGTCGCTCACGAAACATGGTCTCGTTTGCACGCGATACCACAGCATACATAGCGGAATTTATCTATAGTACGTCTCACTGGCCCTGTTGTTGGTTATTAAATGTGTACGATTTAAGAATTGTAATAGGGTATATGCGTGTTTACGTGTATTTGCATCTGGCGCGTTTCTCTGTAAAGCGACGTACGAGCGTACCGTTTCTACCTATATGTTTTAATCTAATTAATATTACTATTGGCCACACTGCGCATTTACACTGATCTACCCACGGAACATACCCCATCCGTGGTCACACTAGTGTAACTACGCGCTACACATTGAAATAGTAAAAGTATTTCAAGCTCTAAAAATTATGTGTCGTGAAGTCTTCACTGCGCCCAATATCTCCTATCTTACTCTTTTGGCCAGGAAAACTTTTAGTTTTTCGCTAAAGTTGCGAAATATTTTCGCGTGCTTAGAATCTTCCGATTCAGTGGACAAATTTAATCACAGGATGGTGGAGAAAACTTTAGCTGAATACGTATTTAAAATGGATGTTGCCTACGATCTAAGATGAACTACAAACTGCGTCATAAAAATTATGCACTAGCCCAATGCATCCATCATAGATCTTAGGCGTCCATGGATGGGTTGCAGTTAATATGTGCAAAGGCTAATTTAAGAATGACAATATAAAACGTACATGATAATACTAAACGGACATCTGTCTAACAAATACTAATACCAACTAATATTCTTATTAACACCTAATACTAACAGGGCTAAATAACTTACCAACAGTGCTTCGTACAGACCTATTTAAAATTTGTCATGCACCTGTCCATTAGAATCTGTCCACGGGCGGCACTGGATGGAGGGACTGCATGCTCGTTTGCTATCCTCACAACATGCAGAGTTACAATACAGATCAACCGATCCTATCATAGTGTACTTTGATCCAGGTAATAAAAGTGATTCCGCAGCCGACGGAGTACGGGATCACTTCTATAATCTGCATTTGACAAATGGCCGGCAGTGATTGTCTATTGTTATTCATAAAAAAACAGGTGCCTGTGCGATATTTTTCTGAAGTTCCATGTTCTCTTTGACGAGCTCCCGGTAGCGCTCCTTGTCGGCGGGCGCGGAGCCCGAGTACGACCCACGCTCGCTCTCCACGCGCTTCTTCGGGTGCCGGATCACTTCCATACTTGTTTGTGATCCATGGCCCGCAGTGGCTAACGCTTAATTAGCTATTCGAACTCATCAAAGTACCTGTGCGATAAGTTTCTGGAGCTCTTCGTTCTCCTTCACGAGCTCCCGATAACGCTCCTCGTCGGCCGGCGCGGAGCCCGAGCCCGAGCCGCGCCCGCTCTCCGCGCGCTCCGTCGGGTGCCGGATCACTTCTATTACCTGGATCAAAGTACACTTTGTTAGGTTAGGTTGGTCTGTATTGTCACTCTGCATCCGAGTAAATTTAGAATGAATTATGGAACTTATTAAAATAGTACGTGTAGAAAATGGATATATAGTTTATTTATTTTATGATTTTATTTGCCGACGTTGTAACAAACGGGTCTTCCTGTTCACCCGTTTGCTACCCGTAATTTTAAGGTAATGTAATTTGATGTTATTTCGATATTTCTAATTTTAATAATGTTTCATGACATTCGTCGAGTGT